>CAJFCO010018375.1:177698-201383 GCA_904066015.1 Synergus gifuensis | reverse complement strand
TATATATATATACACACATATAAACGATACTATAAATTGTAAAAAACATAAAGTGTCAAAAAATTGTTGATCTTTTATTATTATTGCATTTGGCATTTTTATTTCTTTCATTTAGCCACCTGTGTAAATAATGAAAAGTTTTTTGAGTTGAAAAGTATTAAAATACGCACGATTTTGAAGACTGAGCCAGAAGAAACTTTCCTCGATTTTTTATCAAAATTTTATTTTGAAAAAGGATTAATGGTTTCAAATGAAGGGAACAATAATGATATAGTCACAATAGATGTTGAATATAAAAATGATACTATAGAAAGTTCTGAATTATTCATAGCATCTTTGTTTTGTTTGTCGCAAGAAGTAGATGATATAATCATGGAATCAATTCAATTCTTTGACTGACCCAATTCGCGAGGATTATTCTGCTTCAAATGTGATTAATAGATGGGAAGAAAGTTTTTCTAATAGAAAAAACTTGCTGACGCGACAAGAAAAGAAGAAGAGCAGTTTATCGCTAGAAATGTATTTCAATATCTTTCCTTGTTTATGTGCTCCGCTTGGAATTCCACTAGTAATTGCATTTTTTAATATAAATAATATTAATTTTAAACATAATAATATTAATAAAATTTTAAATAATTTAACTTTTAAATCTTAATCAATAGCTGGAATTAGATTTTACATCAACTGTGGTCGATCTCGTGCAAAAAATGGTCATAGAAGAAGATACTGCCTCTTCCTTCAGATCTTTATTTTTCAGGGCATGGCCTTCAATTGCTGATAAAATCGTGCAGTACTGCAGAAAATCAAGAATAAAAGATGTAAAGGAATATTTGGAATCGCACACGGACTTAATAAATCAAGGTACTTTATTATTCTTTTTAATTACTGAATCTTATAAAAATACTTTCAATTCACATTTTAATAAATAATAAATGTTTCAAAAAGGATCTTATTTATACTTATAGGAAATCATAATAGCGTTATAGCCTTGGAACCACTTCCTATTTGCGTAACCATTAATAGATCTTGTAAAATCACGGATTCAAAAACTGTTTTTGCGACGAAGGAAGATATTTGTAAATCTTTCATATTACACTTGGAGGTATAAATATTTATAATATAATAATTAATTACTTTTTCCCACATTTCGTTTTTGTTCTTACTAATGTTTCTCGTTTTAGGTCTCTAAGGATCTTGTTCAGGAGAGACAGAAGTTCGAAAATCGTCTGCAATAATTAAACCAACCAATTTACCCATATACAATCATTTGTGGTGAAATTGGCAGTCTGAGTCACATTTATGTGGTATTAAAAAATGAATTATATCCTTATACCGATCTGATACTCGCGGTAGAAGCGTGCTTTAAGTGTGTAACTGCTTTGCACTTGTTGCCCTTTTTATGCGATTAGGTTTACAATTTTATAAGGAAAGAAGTGTATCGGTTACATGTTACGAAAAACTTTGCAGCAATTTCTAAATTAATCACCTATGGATCTCATTATTTGACATCATTTTTTCATTGTTGACTTGGTAAATTTAAAAGTCGATTAAACGAGTATTAAAATGGATCTAAATTATCTTCATAATCATATTTTAACGCTCATTTTTGTGCTCCACGGAGATTTCGCTTTACCGAGAAACGTTGTGTAAATTGTTAATGAACATATCAATAGTTTCATTTCTACTATTTTCTTGCCAGCTTTGAGAAAAGAAATTTTACTAGAGCTAAAAGGGAAAAATATCTCCGATGAAACCCTGGAGAATATCGACAAATGTTTTCGCAATTACAGTTCTGTTTTCACGCACGTATTTACAATTCATAAACGCTTCAACTTGCTTAGGCGAAAAGGCTTTATTGATTCAAAGACATTTGTTATTGGTAATACTTTTTTAGAAAAACTAGGAGATAAAACTATGATGGTCCTAGAAGCCATGTATGGAGTACATGTACCTTCGCGACAGACTCTCAAGGTTTTTTTTTCAGTTACCGGGATTGTTCAAAGAAATTTTAGGATTACATAAACACTCTATCACGCGAATCACATATCATCACGAACATAATGCAGGGTGACCTATGGATTAGAAAATTTTCTAAAAAATTCACTGTCGATATAGTTTTACCGCTGTATATTTTTGCTGATGATTTGGAGGTTGGAAATCCCCTTGGAAGCCATGCAGGAGTTAACAAGTTTATGGCTGTTTACGCATTTATTGCGTGCCTTCCAACACGATTTTCATCTTAACTTAATAGCATTTTATTTTCAACTTTAATACGTAATGAGGATAAAAAAAATTGCTCTAATAAAGTCATTTTTTCAAAACTTATAGAAGAATAAAATTTTCTTTAAACAGAAGGGATTGCGATTAATGCAGATGGAATTTTGCATCGAGTTAAATTTCAATTGATTTTAATATTGGGTGATAATTTAGGTCTGAACGGAATTCTCGGATTAGTCGAATCTTTTGTATCGCATTACTCATGCAGAATATGTAGAATGTCATCGAAAAAAGCAGCAACGTCAATTCTGGAAGATGAAACCGAATTAAGAAATCGAGAAAATTATGAAGAAGGTGTGGAAAAATCAAAAGCTTCAAAAAGTGGCATCAAAGAGCTGTGCGTATTTAATGAAGTAAATGATTTTCATGTCACAGAAAATTTGAGCGTCGATATGATGCATGACGTGTTAGAAGCCATCTGTGTATACGTTAGAGGATCTGTCTTGTTTGTATTTATTTATGTAAAAAAATATTTCACCCTAGATTGCCTGAATCGCTTAATTCAAAATTTTAATTTTGGTCCCACCGAAAGTGGTAATAAACCTCCGATTATTACTTTAAATCGATCAACAAATAAATTACATTTAAAGATATCGGCTTCCGAAATGTTGTACTTAGTCCGCTATCTAGGATTAATAATAGGCGATTTGATACCAGAAGACGATGAAAATTGGCAACTGTATAAATATTTGCGTCAGATAATCGACATTGTCTCTTCACCGCGTATTATTCGAAGTGATGTAAAAATTTTAAAGTTTTTGTTAATGCAACACAATAAATTATACTTGGAACTTTTTGGGTCTTTAAAACCGAAGTTTCATATTCTGCTGTAATTAGGGTCTTCTGATAATAGAAATTTTTCTAAAAAATATCCGAATGGTGCAGAATTTTATGAAATCATCGTTTCTGAAATTTCATATCGATTGGGAACCTTTCTTTTTATTGGCATGAATGAAAGCGAAAATGAATTCGGCGAAATAATAAATAAGTTGTATCAACTTTTGTACTCATTCATTGAATACTTTGCTTCCTGTAAGCAAATATGATTTGCTTCCTCATGGAGGAAGCATTAAGTATTCTTTACATCAGCATTGAATTTTGATTATTTGAGAAGTTATATTCAAAAAGTACATTTTCTAAAATTACAATAAAGCACAACTTTCTTATTTTTCAATGAAATGCATTAATCTTATAGGTCAATCGATTCGTCTCGAAGCAAGGAACATTTATTTTCCTTACGTCAAGTCAATATTTTGATTATTTGAAAAGTTATAGTCGAAAAATTAATTTTTGAAAATACAATTAACTATAACATCCTTATTTTTTAATGAAATGCATTAATCATATAGATCAGTTCATTCACCTCGACACAAGGAATCTTTATTTTCCTTACATCAGCTTTAAATTTTGAATATTTGAGAAGTTATAGTGAAAAAATGAATTTTACGAAAATTATAAAAGTACACGAAACTTGTAAAATTAAATATTTTGATAAAACCTTATAAGAAATTCAACTAGGTATATAGTGGAATAATTATGCAAAATTTCATAAATTTATCTCTACGCGTTTTCAAGAAATTGCTGGATCGTGACACACACACACACACACACACACACACACACGAACAATTTTTCAGGACATCATATTAGATATATTGCCCTTAAAATATGTTCAAAAAAACCTTTTTTAGGAAACTGGATTTTGTCACCACTAGAAAGCTTCCTCTATGAGGAAGTAAAATCATTATGTAAAATAAAACACGAAATATTTTTTGATGTTAAATTATTTAACGAAATTACATTTGATGATCATTGTCATGGTTATATCGTCGAAGAAGGAAAAGAGGAAAAATTACTGAGACAAGATGATTTACCTAACGTTGGTCCTTGTTTTTCGATAAAAATAAGAAATACACATTTTGTTTCAACGCGTTACGGTTTATAGATGTATAAGGTCTGAAGAAAATATATTATATTTACGAGTTTGTAAATAGAAATTGATTGCTTTTTTTATTTAGAATGTAAATTTCAGTTTGAAAGTGTATTAATAAATATATATCTAAAACTAATGAAATCTTTTGAAGCTATATTTAACAGAGTTTTTTTAATTTCCCAAAATAGCTTTCCTAAAAGTTGATTCTTTTGCTGTCCAAATAACCCTTCATTTTTGTCAGAATTACAGAAAAAAAAAATTTAGTTATCTCATTAATCAGTTTAAAGAAATAGAATGCGGTTATTTCATTTATTTCAGTGTATTATTTTGAGTTAAATGCATGTACTAATCTATCTTGTAGATTGGAACGGAAATTTTTTTTGTATTAAGTACACCTTAAAGTATTTTTCAGAATTTTTTCAGAATTTTCTGCAATGTTATATAAGTTATAAAATCTATTTTTTTTTGCTTAAAAAACTCTAAAATTCAGTGTTTCTCATACTAAACCCAATATAACAATTGTATTTTTTTCAACCCTGTTCTTCAGGTGTTTATTTTCATCTCTGAATCTGAATCTAAATTCAAAATAGTCAATTTTGAAAAATCCAAGATGTCGGAAAAAACACGGCGGACAAAAAATTTTAAAAATTAACGTATTCTGTTTGAAATTGCTTTTCAGGGGTTTTTTATGGTCGCTAAATTTGAATTTGAATTCAAAATGAACAATTTCGAAAAATCCAAAATGGCGGAATCAACATGACAGATCAAAATTCCAAAATAGGTACATTATGTTCGAAATTATTTAGCGAGTGTTTTTTTGGTGTCTCTGAAGACGAATCTAAGGTTAGATTTCTAAAATTAAAAATGGCGAATCCAATATGGCTGATAAATTTTTGAAAAAGTGGTTGGATTTTCATAAAAATTGTTATTGGGGGGTTTTTGATGTCGCTGATTACGAATCTGAAGCCCAATTTTCAAAATTCGGAATGATGAATCCAATATGGTGGATGAGTTTTCAAAAAATTAATGGGCTTTCATAAAAATTGGCATCTTGGGTTTTTTGGGTTCTCTGATAACGAATCTGAAGTCAGATTTATAATCAGCTACTACAAAAACCCCCAGATGCCAAGTTTCAGGAAAATCCATTAATTTCTTGAAAACTCGTCCGCCATATTGGATCCGCCATTTTGAATTTTGGAAATCGGACCTTAGATTCCTAAACAGTGACCCCGAAAACCCCCTAAGGTGCTTGTAACTGTAAAATTTGGTTCTTACAAGGGGAGTTAGATTGGTGTCCGACGCCGATTTTTTTGTAACTTTGCAGGTGAAAAGAGGATCCCAGACTATAAAAAAAAAAATACTTTTTTGGGGCAATCGTTCATATTTAGGGGGTGAAATCACCCCTTCTATATTTTTGACTTTTACTGTTTTAAGAGGTATCATTGTATTTTCTTTCTTGTTTTTACACGAAATTGTTCTAATTGATTCTTTATTACAATAGTAGTTTGAGTTGCAAAAAAAATTACCCTCTAGAATATCAAAATTCAGAAAATCTACCCCTAGAATACTTTGCCATACGACATATATAGTTTAAGATTTTGGACTTTGTTGCTGCAAATATCTTGTTTTGATACTATATTCTATTATGGATCATCAGAGTTATTCGAAATAACCCCTAAATTATATGCCATACACCCCTTTATTATTGTCAATAAATAAAAAATATATTTATTAATATACCATCTCTGTAAGTAATGGATTAAAATATATACTTATTTGGGTTGGACAATCAATATTATTTTAATATAACTAATTTTTTGTTAATGATGGCACTTGTTCTTATATTAATAAATCTTTTTTATGTAAAAACTACCCCTCGAAAACTTTTTATGTTTTTATTTAGCAGGCGATTTTAATAATGATAGATATAACATAACTGTTTATAGAATTTTTATTTAGGTTCAGGCACATACATATTCCCATTGAAATTTTTGCATATATACACATACCCTTTCGCAACCCTTATTGCTCAAGGCTTTCAAATTACAATATATCTTCTACGAAATAAAAAATAAATGCACCAAAAATAAATGAAAAGGAAAACAAACTATATATAGCCTGTTTACAAGTTGAGTGTGTGATATGATAAATGCATTATCATTTTGGCGTTTGTAATAATAAGTGCGCACATATAAAATTATCAGGCATGCATATAAACCGTCAGAAAAGAACATTTGTTCAGTTACAAATTTGCACAAATTATTGTATAAAGTTTCACAACATAAAATGATAATCAATCCGTTAAATATAATATCGTTATTGACAATAACGTTCAATGCGGAAAAACTTGGCATTAAACCTTCTGAAATAACACCTGAGGAGGTAAATCTTCATGATGTAATAGAGGATATCATACGGAAATATATGTTCGATTCCTCATTTATTATTGAGAATTCAGTTGACTTACAATTTGTCGATGGGGATAGTCAAATTGACATACAACCGATTGAAGATGAAGAACAACAAGAAGAAAACGATTATGGTGAAGTATCTAGTTGTTTATATGAAGAGGAGAGAGTCAATTTCGACCATAAAAAAGAAGCTGTTGAATTTTGGAATTCTGGGAAGAAAAAGCGATTATCTTTTGCAACCGTTCATCAAAGATTCAAGAAGCTTCGTTCAGAGCGACAATTGAGAAGATGACAAGAACAAGTCAACAGTGGTGGTGACCGAGAAGATAAGCTATACATCGTTGCAAAATACACTTTCGACAATTTGAAGGAGGCTATTGATTTGAAGATGACAGTTCACGATATAGATCTTCGAAGATGGGCTTTACAAAAGAAGCGTGAATTGGACATGCCATGGTTTAAAGCATCACGTTGGTGTGTATGGAAATTCAAGAAAGTTCATAACGTTGTTTCGCGAAAAATCACAAAATTTATATCTGTGTCGTCTTTACATGAAACTAAAGATATAGAAAAAGAATGCGATGTTTTTAAAAACAATGTAAAATCAGAAATTGTAAGGTATGGGGAAAGCAACATTTTCAATTCCGATCAAAGTTGCTTCAATTTGGAATTACACAGTGGAAGAATTTTGAGCTTTCAAGCAACAAAAACTGTGGAAAATGTTGTTCAATCGGTTCCCTCCACCACGCATAGCTATACAATTCAGCCAACCATATCTGGCGATGGAAGATTACTTTCACCCCTTTTTGTAGTTTTAAAAGAACCGTCTGGACAATTTCGACCTAGAGTAAAAGAAGGACTTTTTAAGTCAAACAATATTTATTTACAAGCCTCTAATTCTGGTAAACTTTATTCAGAATTACTGCAAATGTGGCTTCAAGATGTATTTTTCCCTAACGTAGGAGAAAATTCTGTGTTATTGTTAGATTCATGGAGTGGCCAATGTGAACGAACCGTGCAAACTGCTATACCAGAAGGTAAAATTCTTTCACTAAAAACCATTCCAAACGGCACAACTGGGAGAATTCAGCCCTTGGATGTGTTTGGCTTTAGGATCTGGAAGCATTTTGTACGAAAAATCTCTGATACTTCTATTCTTTTGAGGTTTGATATTAATTTGCATAATAGGAATAACATTATAAAATTACAGTCTCTCACACATAATCAATTGTCTTCACTTAGATTTATTGACGTATTCAAATATTCTTGGTATAAAAGCGGATATATAGAAAATAGACCTCCACGTTTTGACAACCGTGTAGACTTGTTTCAACAAATATAAGTTTTCGTTGGTTTTCGTCGCTGACCCAACGTAGGTAGCGCGAGCTAGCGTTCTCTGAGTGGGTTCTGTTCGCTTCTTTACTCCATCCGAGTAAGAGCATTTTATTGTACTGCGATTTTCTGTTCTGAGCTTTCTTGTGTAATCTTCCTGTATTTTATTATTCCGAGCTGTGCCCAGTTCTTTTGTTGTTTTCATTGTATATACTTCGTTTATATATTTTATTCTGTGATTTGTTGTGTGTTGAGTGCTGCTCCCTTTGTGTGTGAAGGCGTATCGGAGCTGAGCACGAGGCCCATTGTTCGACTACGTCGTGTATGTTTGATCTTGTGGCCTGTTTCGAAGTTAGTATCGTGTGATGCAACTGTCGACTTCAGATTTGTTGTTTGGTTTGTGAACAATTGGCCGAGCTGTCCAAGTTTCACGAACTCCGGTGTGTGAGCCTGCTCGTCACATTCTTTGCCCGAGATCAAACTGCACAGCTTTCTTCTTTTGTGTGTGAGTTGATGCTGTACTGCGTTCTTCTTAGTAAGTTAATTCCTTAGTTTTTGTATAAGGCTTTTCTCCCACTGGAGTTTTTTATGCCGAGATAAAATTATATTCAATTATTATTGTTTAGATACGTTTTTTTGTGTTTTATTTTGCCACCTCTCTCTCTATCCTAGTAAAATTTAAATTATTGCGTTTCTTTCCGAACATTTTTTGGTCCTTCGAGCCGGATACAGGGAGAGTGTGGTTCTTTATTCTGATTTCTCTGTTTAATGATCTATATATGTCTTTGTGTATTGTATTGTTTTAATATTCATGTGATTTGTGCGTTTGGGCTTTGCACGCCACGTGCCGAGCTTTTTGGGTCCATTGTTCCCTGCCCTGTTATTTTCCTCGCCCAGAATCAAAGCGCGTCCTATTGCGCGCTCAATCTACTGGGTTCTCTCTCTCTCAGTGCCGTTCGGGACTCTTCGGTCGGGCCCGTTGATACTCGTGTGTTTCTAACGTCTTTGTAGACTCACGGCAATCGCAACATGGCACCGGTTTCACTGAAAAAGTTAACGGCTCTTCAAAACTCGCGAATGGAAGAGATTACGCGAATACACACTCGTTTCGGGGAAATAATTCCGGATAATCTCACGTGAAATATTGTAGAAAGACGTCTTGCTTCAATTGAGAAAATATGGGACGAAATTCGCGCAGCTCACGCAGAGATTATCGTCAAGCATAACGCTCTTACGGATCCCTACGTAACCACTAACGCGTATGCTCACATGGAAGAGAATTACAAATCCTTTCAAAACGAAATTTTATGAACGTTAAACTTTTTGACGCTTCATCAGCAACTACGATCTCGTCTAGTTCGGCTGAAGTAGATAGGCCCGATTTGATTTCGATCTTTTTGCCTCGATCGTACATGACAATCCGCGATTAAGCAACGTGACTAAGTTGCAGTATTTAAAATCGTATCTCGTCGGATCCGCTGCTGATTTGGTTAAAGATGTGACCACAACAAACGCGAATTATTTGTCGACCTGGCAGGCTTTTAAGGTACGTTTTGCAAATCCGCGTTTAACCGTCAATAACCACTTAACAGCGTTGATGGATATGCCACATCTTAAAAAAGAATCCGCGGAAGACTTACGCGCGTTTAGCGATGAAGCTCAGTGCTTTGACAAATTTGGAAATGCCTATCGAACATTGGGCCGTCTGGTTAGTCTACATTTTGGCTAGCCGCTTAGATCCGGAATCTCGTAAGTTGTGGGAAGCCGAACTCAGTATCAAGGACCGTCAAGCTGTCATAGAGCTGCTGAATCCGCGACAGAATTGTCTAGATTAGATCGGTTCCCTAGTTTTCGCGACTTCGTGGAATTTCTTGAACAACGCTCTCAAGCATTGGGAATGATTCCAGCGGAATCTAAATCTAAATCTAAGTCCCTCCCTGCTCAATCCAAACCTGTAGCAAGCTCCAGGTGAGCGTTTCATGTAAGCCCCGGTTCGAGTACACACATCGGTAAATTACTTTCTGGAAAATGCACCCTTTGCACTGGAAGGCATTATATTGGTGCCTGTCCCAAATTTCTCGAAAAGTCCCCACACGAGCGTCAAACCGAAGTACGTCGTCTGCGTTTGTGTTTCAATCGCTTAGGTTCTCATACAGCTCAAAATTGTGAGTCTAAGCGTAGATGTGCCAAGTGCAATGGTCGGCATCACTCGTCGATCCACTCTTCTTTCGTGAAAGAAGCATTACCCGTTCACAATCATGATGTGAAATCTGTCGCCCCTCAAAATGATAAAGGCCCCAAAACTTTGACTAGTGCATCCGTGAACACGGCAAGTATCTCTGCTCCAAGACACTCCGTACTTCTTGCAACGGCTCAGGTGGTTCCGGTAGGTCCTAGAGGAACTGAAGTGCGTGTTCGTGCCATGCTTGATCAGGGCTCTGAAGTTTCCTTCGTAACAGAGTCCATCGCTCAGTTACTTGAACTTCCCAAACATCGCGCTCAAATTTCCCTAACTGGCATAGGAGCTTCAAAGGCCGGTACGGTACGTGCTACTGCTCAAGTGTCATTACAGTCGCATTATGACACTTCTTTTCAACTTAAGACTCAAGTTTTGATTCTCTCTCGGCTTACATCTCAGCTTCCTTCAAAGCAACCAATTGATCTTGACCCTTACCAATTTAGCGACATTACCTTAGCAGACCCACATTTCTTGCAACCAGGTCCAATTGATCTAATCTTAGGAGCTGACGTTTATGGTCAGGTTCTACGCTCAGGATTACGTCGATTCCCACCTTCTTCTCTAATCGCCCAAGATACTGCGCTTGGTTGGATTGTTTCGGGATCCACATACTCGGATAGCTCACAGCGGGCGGCACCCTCCCCTTCGATACCTCGTAGAGCTTTGCATTGCGCGTTTGATAATTATTTGCAAGAAACTTTCCAACGCTTTTGGGCGGTGGAAGAAATAGCCACTCTTGTCAAGAAATTGAATCCAGAAGATGAGGATTGCGAACGACTCTTTTCAGTTAAGTATTCCCGATTGTCTGATGGTCGTTATTCAGTACATCTTCCCTTAAAATCTCAACCCCCTCTTTGTTCTACGGAAACTCGTCGAATAGCTTCAAAATCTCTCGCAAATACCCATTGCCGTTTTTCTAAAGATTCTAAACTCGCTGAATCTTATCGGGACTTTATGAAAGCCTATGAGGATTTGGGACACATGGAAAGAGTGCCTAAGTCTCAATTAGAAAATCCGCGAGCTTGGTATATTCCACATCATCTCGTAGTCCAATCTACCCCCACTCAGTGGAAACTTCGCGTAGTTTTTGATGCGTCTCGTCCTACTTCTGAAAAATATTGTCTTAATCAATTTCTCATGGCTGGTCCTGCTCTCCAAACCGATATCTCTTTAATTCTTTGAAACTGGCGTAAGTATCGTTTCGTGTTTACTGCCGACATTGTGAAAATGTTTCGGCAAATTAGAGTCCATCCTGATGACCAAGACCTGCAAAGAATTCTTTGGACACCTAATTCAGAGGAGAGTCCTATTGATTATCGCCTAACAACGGTCACCTATGGCACGGTGTGTGCCCCATACTTAGCAATTCGTACTCTTATACAATTAGCTTCAGATGAATTGCGCAAATTCCCTCTCGGCACAAAGTGTCTTCTGCAAAATACATACGTGGACGATATATTAGCAGGATCTCACACCCTTGAGCGTGCAACAAAAAAGCGAGACGAATTGTGTGGAATTTTACACTCGTCCGGAATTGAGCTAGATAAATGGGCTGCCAATCAATCAGAGTTGCTGCCGCTTCGTGTTCAGTCAAATAAGGTTGATAAGCAAATTCTCTCTAACGAATCGGTCAAGATTTTAGGTTTACGTTGGAATCCAATTTCTGACTCGTTTGGATTTAATTTTGGAGCCCTGAGATCCACTTCGGGAAACCCCACCAAACGTTCCATTCTATCAAGTATTTCCCAACTGTTTGACCCACTTGGCTGGCTTGCCCCCATTACAGTCACTGCAAAGATCTTGATGCAAGATCTTTGGATTTTAAAATGCGATTGGGATTCCCCTTTACCTTGAGAAATTGTTAATCGCTGGGTTGATTATCGCGATCTGGCTACACGCGGAATTAAACCTAGCGAATTAGAAAACATCGAGATCTGGTGGCACGGGCAGAAATGGCTTACTCGTCCCTCAGAAGAGTGGCCAAAACCAGAAGACACATCGCTAGCCCTGCATACGCGTGAAAATTTAAAGGAGCCGGAAATATTAACGCGATTCTCAAACCTAACGCGCCTGATTCGAGTAGTAGCTTATTGCCGTCGTCCTCTTTTGAGATTGCGTAAACGACTGAATGGAGATATTTGTACTCTGTCATGTCTTACAACGTCGGAATTAGATGAAGCTCGGTTCGCAGTAATTCTCTTGGCTCAAAAGCAACATTTCTCGGAAGAAATCGCGATCTTGGAAGTTAAAGGTTGTTTGCCCAAAAGGAATCCCCTTCGAAAATTAAACCCGTTTGTGGGAAAAGAGGACGAACTCTTGCGAGTTAGAGGTCGATTGTCTCATGCGAATCTCTCTCATGAGATTACACACCCGCCAATCCTACCCTATTCCTCAACTCTCAGCAAGCTTTTTGTAGGTAATGGCCATACTTCTTCCCTTCACGGGGGACCCACTTTAACCTGAAGTTTTCTACTCCATCAAGTATGGATTTTAGGAAGAACGCGTTTAGTTAAGAACATAATTAGAAATTGTGTCATTTCTCAACGCGTGAAACCCCACCTGGCGTCGCAATTAATGGGCGATCTTCCCGAGGACCGAGTCACCCCGTCTTGACCGTTCAACATTTCCTGCTTGGATTATGCTGGACCGATTCATGTACGTACCACGAAGGGCCGAGGTCACCGTTCGTACAAAGGGTACATCGCACTGTTTGTATGCTTTGCCACCCGTGTCATTCACCTCGAGGCTGTAAGCGATCTAACAACGGCATCATATCTGACTGCCGATCGTAGATTTGTTGGCCGACGAGGAGTCTGTCGACGTCTCTATAGCGACAACGGTACCACTTTCCAAGGAGCTGCACGAGAACTTAGAGAGATGTTTGACGCGGCTTCCAACTTCTATGGTGAAGTGGCAACAGTACTCTCTCAGGAAGGAACCGATTGGAACTTCATCCCTCCAAATACGCCTCATTGTGGTGGACTATGGGAAGCTGCAGTCAAATGGACTAAACCTTCTTGTGATATTTGCGGTGATGTTGCAGTAGTAACATGTGCATGGTGCAAGAAGAAGTTGTGCCTAAAACACTTTTTCGAAGAATATCACTTTTGTGAAAACTTTGTGCCTTAAAAATCTATTGTTATTGTTTCATTTCATCTAATATTTTATTATTTAAAAAAGGTTTATATTAAAATTAGAATTAGAATTAGATTACAATTTTATGCGCCGTCTTGAAAATGTTGAAACTAAAACACACTCATCATATTACACATTTATTTTTTATTTCGAAGAAGATATATTATAACTCGAAAGCCTTGAGCAATAAGGGTTGCGAAGGGGTATGTGTATGTATGTACAAATTTCAATGGAGATATGTATGTGCCGGAACCTAAATAAAAATTCTATAAACAGTTATGTTATATATATCATTATTAAAATCATCTGCTAAACAAAACATAAACAGTTTTCGATGGGGAGTTTTTACATAACAAGGATTTATTAATATAAGAACAAGTGCCATCATTAACAAAAAATTAGTTATATTATAATAATATTGATTGTCCAATCCAAATAAGTATATATTTTAATCCATTACTTACAGAAATGATATATTAATAAATATATTTTTTATTTATTGACAATATTAAAGGGGTGTATGGCACATAATTTAGGGGTTATTTCGAATAACTGATGATCCATAATACAGTCTGTTCAACAAGAGCATGTTCGCGATATTTTGAAAACTATTGGTTATTTTTGAATGTATTTTTTTTTAAATGAAGGACGTTCAAAGGACTAATGCGCAATTACTTAATAAATGGTCCAATCCCCATCGTTGTTCAGAATGGCCTGGCACCTTTTCGGCATGCTTTCAGCGTAGTCCGTTGGCAAGCTTCTTCTTCAAAATGCTCCAGACATTCTCGATTGGATTTGCATCTGGGGACTGTGATGGCCAGTCCAAGGTTGTGATGCCATTTTCCGCTTTCCAAGCGGTGCAGAGACGGCTTCGATGTTTCGGGTTTTTATCCTCTTGCAAGATCCAATCGGCATTATCGGCTCCAAACATCTTTTTAGCAGACCTTAGAAGATCACATTTACATATTTGAAGCATTTTGTGAGCATTGAGGTTCTCGGTGAAGAGCTCTAAACATACAAAACCCTGATTGTTACTCGAGATTTGCCTCTTTCGGGAAGGTCGTCGACTGTTTTGTCTACTTCATACCGCTCAACCCACTTCACAATGAACGACTTTCATTGTATTGTATTCATTGTATTATTTCATTGACTTTCTCAAGTATTTAGTAGCCGCTGTGACGAATATTTTTGGTCCTTCTAAATGGTAACACAAGAAGACGGCTTCAAATCGTTTAGCGTAAACGGAACTCATTTTCACTCGCGTGCGTTCTCTCGGACGGTTCGAGCGATACTAAATCGGCATCATAAACGCGCATTAGTCCTTTGAACGTCCTTTAATTTAAAAAAAAAACGTTCAAAAATCTCCAATAGTTTTCGAAATATCGCGAACACGCTCTTGTTGAACAGACTGTAGAATATAATATCAAAACAAGATATTTGCAGCAACAAAGTCCAAAATCTTAAACTCTATATGTAGTATGGCGAAGCATTCTAGGGGTAGATTTTCTGAATTATGATATTCGAGAGGGTAATTTTTTTGAAAATCAAGCTAGTATTGTAATAAGGAATCAATTAGAACAATTTTATGTAAAAACAAGAAAGAAAATACAATGATACCTCTTAAAACAGTAAAAGAGTGAAAAATATAGAAGGCGTTATTTCAACCCCTAAATATGAACGATTGCCCAGAAAATTATTTTTTTTCTTTATAGTCTGGGATCCTCTTTTCACCTGTAAAGTTACAAAAAAAATCGGCGTCGGACACCAACCTAACTCCCCATCTTAGAAAAATGTGCCCCGCAAAGGGTTAAGTTAACCAGATTTTTGACTAAAAATATGTTTTCTCTATTTTTTCTGATGGATTTGACCAGTATTCTAGTTGTTTCAACTAGAAATTCGGATTAATTTAACCAAAAACAAAAAAACAGCAAGGACATATTTAATAAAAATTTTGATGACATTTTTTTGAGTGTATTATCTATATTTTTAAAATTATTTTTAATAAAAAGAAACGGAGTCTTTTTTTTTGTCTCACTACAATATTGAACTTAATTTTGCAGTAATTTCGCATTTTGTTTTCTTATTTGAAATTTTGAATATATATATATATAGATATATTTATATAAATTAAATTAAATTTCAGAAGCAAAATGAATGATCTTATCAGTCTAATTTTAAAAACCATTCACTTTTTAAATTACAGCACCTTTTAATTTCCTTGTTTAAATGTTAACTTTTCTTATTATTTGGGTAATTACTATTATAAATCCTTAATTTAATTTTTTTCATCAAAATTACGGTAATAAAGTTATAGATTTCTTAAAATTTGTAAATTAACCCTCCAAATGAAAATATATCTCCGGTATTCATAATTATGAATAATTATAATTAATTGATAATTATAATTATCAACCATTATTAAGACAACAGCGATGAAAAACTACGATCTGTGTCGATCGGCTACTTTCGTAACTAATCGACAGCGTTCACTGCTTAGGGACATCATCATGCCCTAATACTAGAGAGCAACGTTGTACTAAGCTTAAGAGACCGACGCGTTGCCAAAATTGGC
Source organism: Synergus gifuensis (assembly GCA_904066015.1). Classification (NCBI taxonomy): domain Eukaryota; kingdom Metazoa; phylum Arthropoda; class Insecta; order Hymenoptera; family Cynipidae; genus Synergus; species Synergus gifuensis. The sequence continues at coordinate 185,484 of CAJFCO010018375.1, read as the reverse complement.
GTTGCTGTCGCTCTCACACCTTGGTCGCGCTGTCGTACTACCATGAACGCAGCAGCTGTCTTAAATTTCTTTCCGTGTATAAGAGATAAATTTATAATTCATAATATAGATACTTATCTTTATCTTTCATTTTCTGATTAAACTGATAGAACTTTTCGTCCTTTTAAAATAATATCAGAAAATCTAAAAGTTTAGTTTAAAAAATATCACACTCCAAAGAAATATTTTTACCATTTTAATAACCATTTGATGTTCAAAAACTTTTTCTCTTGAAATCGGTATAAAACGATTAAAACCTACATTGTTTAAATATTAAATATTTTTATTATACTTATAACTATTCGCGACACTCAACAAAGTAAGAATGTTTAATAAGTTCTTTTATTAGAGAGAACAAATAAGTTGCTGTATATATTAACTATTTTATATAACTTGGATATCTATTTTTTTAAAATTAACTACTTTTACAGGAGCATGGATGTGTAATTGTGGTTTAGATTTCTCATAAAACTACCGTATTTATTATTGTGTTGTATAATTTGAAAGAACTGGTTAATTAATTATTAAATTAATTAATTAATTATTCATAAAAACTTAGTTAGTTGTGTATTGAAAATATTACTATAAAACTGTTTGAATTGTAAAAAAAGAATAGTTAGATTGTTTTCAAAATTAACTACTTTTACCGTTGTGTAACGTCTAAAATATTATAGATTTATTTAAGAAAAATCGTGAAATAACTCCTTCTTATCTTCCTTAATTTCCTCGTTTTGATTAACCCTGGTGAGAAGGTTAATTCGGGATAAGGATAGCCAACAGTTTAGCTAAAAGGTATTAAAACACAGAATTTGACCTTGATATAATGAATTTATTTAATCTTAAAAGAGGTGAATGTTACGGCAGTTGACAATGATTATAAATATTCGAGAAGAACAAACATTTGTTTTATTAGATGTTCGTCTGAGGAAAAATGTTTATAAAAGGAGAGAGAATTGTCATACGTAAATATTCAAACAGTAAAGAATGATCATAAATGTTCAAAGAACAACAGACAATTGTTTAATTGTTACAAACAATAGGCAATGATTATGAATGTTCAAAGAACATCGGACATCAAATACTCATTTGTCAGAGATTAAAACGTTTACAATTAGAGATTAAAACGTTTACAATTAGAGATTAAAACGTTTACAATTAATGATTACAACGTTTACAATTAATGATTACAACGTTTACAATTAATCAGGTTTTAGGGGCAAATGTTGACTAACAAGTTAAAAGGTAGTAATTACTTACAGATTATTCACAATAATCCAAAATACGTGGACACTTGTTTGGAAATAAATCCACCATTCGTTAACATTTGTTACTAGGGTTTGAAATTGATTTTACAACACGTTGACACTTGTTTCTAGAATTTACACTACGTTGACACTTATTACTAAACTTTGAGTTACAGAAATTTCACAATATTGTTCCTGAGTGAGTGTGCCGAGTGACAGAAATTTAGAGTGTCGAGGGTTCCGCGCTACTGTACTGACTTCCGAGGATATTTTACTGAACTGACTGACTCCCGGCGATGTTGTTTCTGCACTGACTGACTCCCGGCGATATTATTACTACACTGACTGACTCCCGGCGATGTTATTACTACACTGACTTGCTCCCGATGATGTTGCCTTTTTATATTAGTCAAATAATGTATAAAATGCCTAGATTGCGATGAGCGAAATGCCCATGTGGAGAGATGTCGCGGTTCGTTGCGCTCTGCTGGCTAGCTCGAATAGTGAACGATTTCACCAAGTTCACAAGTTTGCATAATTGTGTGTTTGTTTTTCTGTATGGTCATGGACCCATGACAGTTGTATTGATATTTAATTGTGTGTTTTTAAGTGTATAATCTTTTCTTGAATAAAAGTGCAAAAATATTTTAAATGGGATTATTAGTTACGGAGATATTGAATCCAGATAGAAAGTAAGCGAAAACCTCGAGCTAGATAATCAGAAACTTTGCTAGTTCGGAAAGCCTCGTTTGTTATAATATAAACAATCAGAATAATGGAAAATTATGCTCGATTGCTTGAATTTTCAAAATTCACACTGCTGGTTTTGCCTGCCATTTTATTATAGAAATAACATAAAATATGAAAACTATAAAATTAATTTGTTATACTTATATATTAATTTAATATTTATTAATTACTTCAGAAAAATTCGAATTCGCGTATTCGACAGTTGTCGAATGTTGTAGAATTAATATCGACACTGTTGAATACACTAATTCAATTTTTTTTGTCAAGTAATTAATAAAAATTAAATTAATTATAAGTATAAAATATTACTTTTATAATTTTCATATTTAGTATTATTTCTTTAATAATATATAAAATTGAATAATCAATAATTAATATAATTATTACTTTAATTATTATTATTAGTATTAATAATGTTAATAATTAATAAATTCTTGTTTCTTAATTTTTAATTAAAGCTTATTCGACTTTTTTTCTATTAGAAAAATTTTTTTTAAGTGTATTTTCCTCTCACTCTACCAGAATCTACCATATTGCAGAACGATCAAAATCTTGTTTATGATAGTAATATGTGTTTCGGTTAATAATGTCGATTTCGCTAAGAGATGGCGTTACTAATATACTTGTTGGTGTAGACTAAAAACATCTATGATGTGTTGGAAGGTTTACATACGCTTATGGTGAACATGCTCTAACACAGAAATCTTTTGAACGATGGTTTAAATGCTTCAAGAGTGGTGATTTCGATATAAAAGACAAGGAAGGAGCGTCCAGTACAGCCAAAAAAGTTTGAAGATGCAGATTTGTAAGCATTACTGGATGAAAACTCAACTCACACGTTGAAACAGTTGGCACAAGCATTAAACGTTGCACAGTCCACCATTTCCGATTGTCTACATGCATTGAGAAAGATCCAAAAGGAAGGAAAGTGGGTTCCTTATTAATTGAAGGAAAGAGACATCGAAAGACGAAAAACCACTTGTGAAATTTTACTTGCCAGACAGAAGAGAAAAGGTTTTTTACATCGAGTTGTGACAGGTGATGAAAAGTGGATCTATTTCGACAATCCAAAGCGCAGAAAATCATGGGTAGGCCCAGGCCAGCTTTCAACATCACAACCAGTGCGCAATATACATGGAAAAAAAGCTTTGCTGTGTATTTGGTGGAATAGTAGAGGAGCTGTGTATTACGAACTACTGAAACCTGGTGAAACGATTTCTGGCGATCGATACTGACAACAATTGATAAAATTGAACCAAGCATTGAAGAAAAAACGACCATAGTACGTCCAAAGACGCGATAAAGTCATCTTTCAACATGACAATGCTCGGCCCCATGTCGCAAAATGTGTTAAAAATTATTTTAAAAACATCAAATGGGACGTTCTACCCCACCCGCCGTATTCACCGGACTTAGCCCCTTCAGACTACCACTCATTCCGATCGATGCAACACGGACTTTCAGAACAACACCTACAGTCTTACGAAGAAGTGAAAATTTGGCTTGATAGTTGGTTGGCCTCAAAATACGAAAAGTTCTTCTGGAGGGGAATCCATTCTTTGCCCGAAAGATGGGAAAAAGTCATAGCTAACGATGGCCAATACTTCGATTATTAAGGTAATTCATTTTGTGACAGAAAAAAACTCATGAATGTTGCGAAAAAATCGACATTATTAACGGAAACATCTACTAGATTGTTGAAAAGTGTTTTGACTTCTTGAATTGTTGAGGGGCTCCGTCAGAAAAATAGATAAAATTCTTTATTTTTGGGCGAAAGCGCGAAAGAAATTCGTTGAATATTTTTAAAAACACAAACACTGCTACCGAGTCATGTTTGTTACAGTCTGATATTATCAATAATATTTTGTGTTTCAAGGATACATCATCATTGTAATAAAATACTAATGGAAAAATAGTTGCCTAGTTATAATTCCAATGGAATCCTGAAACAGCATTCTGAATCATAAATACATAATTTTCTGCAAAATCACAAACAATAAGTCCGGCTCGTCCGCGTACAAGTCGCGCGCGATAGAATATAATAAATCATATTTAATAAAGTATTCAACCGTTCACTTTTTAATTTTCAGACAATATTCTACATACTATAATAACAAATTACAGAAAATATTATTCAAATCGGATGTGACATTTTCAAAATATTTCAAATTGTTTCAGAAATTTTTTCATAACAATTACTCCAAAAATGAATTTTTAACGATTCAAACGTGTATTTTGAAGTGGATCCTATTGCACACACTGAGCGAAGGATACCCGACTGACCGTGGCGGGCACCACACTGATTGGGATACTTGTACTTTTTTTCGTTTTCTCCACAATGAATCGGGTAATCGCCTCAATCATTGTAGCTAGCTGCCCAACCAGTGTGGTGCTCGTCCCAATGTGCTGCACCTGAACAGTTGCGGCGCCTACCCGAACTATTCAGGCGAGCACCACGCTCAGAGTGATGCTCACCACAATTTGAAATTTCGAGGAGACTTGCGCGCGTAACTATCAAAACAATAACAGCAAAAATTTAAAGGTTATGTTATTATTTTGATATTGCGACAAAGATGGTTGCGCGCGCAACTCTCCTCGGAATTTCAAACTGTGGTGAGCACCACGCTGAGCGTGATGCTCGCCTGAATGATTCGGGTAGGCGCCCCAATTGTTCAGATGCGGCACATTTGGGCGAGCACCGCACTGGTTGCGCTGCTAGCCACGATGATAGACGCGATTACCCGATTCATTGTGGAGAAAAAGAAAAAAAGTACAAGCACCCCAATCAGTGTGGTGCCAGCCACAGTCAGTCGGGTATCCTTTACTCAGTGCATTTCGCACTAAAATTTCAAACCTTTATTCGAACAATTGGCGATTTGCGAAGCATTTGAAGAAAAACTGTTTTCTTGAGACCGAAAAATTGAAAAATCGATATCTCGAAAAATGTCGCTTGAAAATTGAAAAAAAATACGGGTCGCTGTTTGAGTCTATAGAATGAGAGAAAAAAGTTTCAGCGAAATAAAAAATTTGGTTGTAAATTTCAAATGGAACGACCCATATGTTTTTTTCATCTATATGACAAAATTAAATTACTTTTACATACTCTCTCTTCCAAATCTTCATCGCTTAAATTTTTGTTACTGTTTTCCACAACCCGTAATTTATTTTTTTTCCAAAGCTGCCTTAACTGTCGATGTGCAGTACATTTTTTGCTCGGGTGGCAGAGATTTTCTGGCATTCCAAAGCCTATGCTCAATAAAGCCCTTGCTGGTTTTGATGTCAAAAAAGAATAATTTAATTTTGCAATCTTTTTTCACACTTAGATGTCTATTAATAGAAAGACTATTTTTATAGAAACATATTAAAAAAATTTGACATATCCGGCATAGGTAAAATCATCTCTAAAATAAGGAAATTCGCGAACTATAGCTTTTGCCAAGACCCATTTAACTTCCTTTCTGGGATAGCTAAAATTAAAGATAGTAGTTAAAGAAATTACTGTCAAAAACTAATTTAAAAAACGGTAAAACCACTCAAAATGCTTACTAATTAACATACACTGGTCAACAAAATGTGACCTATGTGCTCATGGAATGAGATATGTCATTTCCAGAGTAGTTTTTTACGCTGAAACCAAATCTGGCCTCTATTTCTCTCCAGAAAGTCAGGTTTTCGAGATTTTTTTAATCAAAATTTTTTTTGAAAAATCATAAATCATGAGATAAAAGGTTGTAAAAAATTTTTTCAATAAAAAGCAATATATGATTTCAATGCGTTCTTTAATGGCTAATCCAACGGTGGGCTTGTTTTTTTTGATATCTTGTACGGTTGCCGAGATAATCGGAAAAAAAATGAGAAAAAACGCGAAAACAGGTGTTTTTATAAAAAACTAAATATCTTGCTTAAAATTTTTTTTAGTGTTCCTGGTGCCATTCTCTTTGTTTTTTAAATAAAAAGAAATTTAAAAAAATTCAGGGTTCAAGCTATTACCGTTCAAAAGATACTCCGCAGAGAAGTTGTCTCTTTCTACAGAGTTGCCAGTTTGACGGCTTACACGTATTTGAAGCGAATCATTGTACTGTAAGGTGGTCCTTATTTTTCGATTTTCGATTCTTCTTGGTCTCACCCCCCTATTTTTTTAGAATGCCCAAAAAATGATGTCCACCAAATTTTAGCGAATTCGGTTAATATTAGCACGTGCCTCGAAGCACTCAAATTTTCTTATGCAATCAACATGGGGAAAAGTACCGTCCAATTTCAAATGCAGGTATTTTTTTTATATTTCACCGGAATCCTTTGGCTCTGTGCAATTGTAATCTTTAGACTATGTTAAAAAACACATCTAAACGGAAAAATTTTTTTGCAAAATTTACAAAATGGCGGAACCGTAAATTTGAACCAAAATACAATTTCCACAATTAATAACAAAATCTCGTCAAATTTATAATAAAGGAAGATTTATTTATTAGAAAGCACGCGATGACAATGAAAACTCAAAATTGTGAAAAAATTCAAGATGGGCGCCAATTTTTTTTTTGTTACTCATTATTTCTTTGTTTCTCGATCACATCTTTTTAGGTGTCAATTGAAAGACCTATATTATTGCAAAGAAACATACTTCGTGATGTACGAAAGTCAAAATTTTGAAAAATTAAAAATGGCGCCTTATAAAATACTCTAAAACTGGTCTTTTCTAAGCTTTTCGTCCTAAAATCTACAAATTTTGAGGAAAAATCAATTATATTGTTACAAAGCTTATGATTGGATGTAAGTCTCGAAACTTTCACTAAAGTAAAAATGGGTACCCGGATTCGAAGAAAATGGGATTCCCGGATGCGAAGAAGATCACTTGCTTGAAAATTTCGTAAAACTGTAGTTATACTGGGAAAGTCATTTTTTAATGTAATTTGAAAATGTATTATTAATCTAATGTATAATGTACTCTTAATGTAATTTCTGATTATATATTTCATATTTTGTTTAAATTTGTGAACATTGCGTAACTTTTTGAAAATAGTAATGAGGTACCCATTTTTACTTTAGTGAAAATTTCGAGACTTACTTCCAACCATAAGCTTTGTAACAATAAAATTGATTTTTCCTCAAAATTTGTAGATTTTAGGACGAAAAGTTTAGAAAAGACGAGTTTTAGAGTATTTCATAAGGCGTCATTTTGAATTTTTCAAAATTTTGACCTTCCTACATCACGAGATATGTTTCTTTGCAATAATATATGTCTCAATTGACACCTGAAAAGATGTGATCGAGAAACAAAGAAATAATGAGTAAAAAAAAAAAATTAGCGGACATCTTGAATTTTTTCAAAATTTTGAGTTTTCATTGCCTTCGCGTGCTTTCTAATAAATAAATCTGCCTTTTTGTATAAATTGTGATGTTGCAGATTTCCAATTTTTATTTAAATGAAAACTCTAGTGCTCTCCTAGAGGGTAAAATTCCGCACTCCTATATGTATTATTTTTATTTTACTCGTTTTATTATTCATTTCATTTTTGTTTATATTTTAAAACTAATAATTTTATTTATTTTGTTTGTAAGATTTTTTCATTTAGGGCTTATTTTTCTTGTTATACATTTTTGAGCTTTGCAGTCTCGAGTGGGAAGTCACGGACGTTCTGGCCACCTGCTCTACCAGCTGATTCCTTTTCATCATTCGCTACACCGCCTTCAAAAAGTTCTTCAACACCGCAACGCTTCCTTGGGTTCTGTACGTCGTTATCTCTCTCTCTTCACCA
>CAJFCO010018375.1:122314-144686 GCA_904066015.1 Synergus gifuensis | reverse complement strand
CATACATACATACATACATACATACATACATACATACATACATACATACATACACACATACATACATACATATATACTTACATATATACATAAATACATACATACATTAGACATTTATCAACTGAGAAAAGTTTAATTTAACCATTTCAAAAATATTGGAAAATATAACGACTACAAAGCTTTGTTTATATGAGGAAGTAAAAAGATCGGTTATTAAATATTGCATGGACGATCATGATAATGTATGAATATTGAAAATTACGTACACTGGAATCGCGATTCTCTACCCATCTCCGTTGATGAGTTGATACATATCGGGAGATCGATCAGGTAAACAAGTCAGGGCCGTGGTACAGTAATGTTCAACGATACCTTCCTCTGTTTTTTATTGTAAAAATATCGACTCATCCCTGATTTCCATGAGATTCTAATGTAAATTCTGAATTGGAAATCTGCTAAACTTGGAAAAAAAATGGTGACCTGAGAGCGTGTGTGCGTTAAACGTGCTAGAAACTGTACTACTACTACTACTACTACTACTACTGCTAATACAACTGCTACACTACTACTACTACTACTACTACTACTACTTAACTGTACGCATGCCACGTAACACCGATTTTGATTGGAGGGAAAGTTAATGGCGGCACCAGTCATTAAAGACATGGGTTTGGTAGACTCTATTTTTTAGGGACACTAACAATAAGTGTTCCCAACGCAGACAGAGCGGGCTCCACGATGATTCGCATGCGTCGCTCATGACATGATTGATTGATTGGTTGCGTTTGAATGATTGCGTCTGATTGGCTGCTATTCGCATTGAAAGTGGACTCTGGTGAACTGAAGCTAACTACCGAAATTATCCGCTTACGGTACTGCCGAGCTCGCTGCGCCTCTCTCTCTCTCGACTCCTCATCTCCTCTCATCTATATTTGGGAGCGAATCTAATTTTTCAGGACAGTAATCAGTTGGACCGGAATCGCGATTCCAGCGTATACGGTTAATGACGGGAACAATATCGTCTTCAACGTATCAGACAATGTTGACTGCAAGTTTGTTTTAGAAAGTTAGGTGTAAAGAAAGATACAACTTTAAATGTAATAAATTTTAACAATAAGTAATTGATAAAAGGTATTATTAAAAAAGGTTTTCTTAATTTTATATTTCTACACAGGTTGCAACTCTATGTGAATCTGGAGAGATCTATATGGCTCAACACATGGGCGAACAAGGTAGATGGATTTCATCTAATGATCAAACGAGCTGTATGAAGGATAATGTCGAAATTCTGAAATATTGTAAGAAGGTAAGTTCTAATACCTCAATTTTATTTTATTTTATGTCAAGTCAAAAATTAAATATTTTAGAAAATAGGCGCTTAAATTTATTTCTTTAAGTTTATTTATTTGCTTAAGTTTATTTGCTTGTCATAATACACTTAAGTAACATCATATTCTAAATGTACTTCTGAGGATGAATTTTATATAATATTTTTCAAAATAACTGTTTCAGGCTTACCCAAAGAGGGATATTACCAATATTGTAGAATCATCCCATTACGTCAGGGTTACTGGATGGTGCAAACCTGGTAGAAGCAAATGCAAATTATCAAGATGGGTTAAGCCCTATAGATGCCTTGGTAATTTAATTAAGTTTTATTATATAATCTGAATTATTTTAACCTTAACATTTCACATATTAAATTTTATCCTTTCATTCGAATCATGGAACCAGCATTGAAATATCACGAGAAAAAAAGAATCTGTTTTTGCAGAAAAATACAGTTTTAACCTAAAAATCGAAAGTCAATGGTAACAATTTTTCAATACAATTTAAATTATCGATTACCATGAGCACTTAAATATTAAATTTTTTATGTTGCACATTTCTTTAAATAAATTTTTTCATGCCGATTATTAATCCGGCCTGAAAATTACTCTAGGACTTCAGAATTCAGAGAAGAAAGCGATTGAAAATTCTATTCGATATCTCTAAGGTAAAGCCAATATGGCAGATAAAAATCCTAAAATAAATCTGACACCTCTAATAATTACTACTCGGGGTTTTCGGGATCGCTGATGTCAAATTCGAGATTAAAATTTGAGACGCATATAGCAGGAAAAGCATCTGTGTGCTGCCCCCGCAATTATAACGTTGCGCATCCTTATAGTGCAATGCTTCCGACCGCATACTTTAGAATACAATTATTCCATTTTATTCATGGTTTGAAAAGTTGTTGAAATTGAAGAAAGCATTGCAATTAATGTAACTGATGTAATTAAACACATCTTAAGGGCATTGGATAAACGAAAATTGAAATTTTTGTGGCTACGCCAATGGGTGTTTCCCATGTAAAGGAGGTATCTGATTGGCAGACAATATGTCTGTACAGGAGATGACAGATAAATTGAAATTTCACAGCGAGAGTCTTTTATTATTTGTGCACAACTCTGGCATTTTTGAAACACATGAGGGTTATAGACGGTATTCTGTAACTCCAAACTATAAGTCTGTGACGGAGAATTTCGCGATTGATAACGTACGAAGCTGTAATTTGCAACCAAAATTCACCATCGGAAAATAATAAAGTTTCGACCTCTGAGTATAGACAATATTTCTCACAGCAGACAATATGGCCGCGCGGGTGGTATCAGATAAATTGAAATTTCACACCGCGATTCTTGTAACTTATGCACCACTTAGGCATTTATGAAACATACGGGGGTTATAGATGGATTTCTATAACTCCCAACTATAAGTCTGTAACAGAGAATTTCGCGATTGATAACGTATGATGCTGTAATTTGCAATCAAAATTCACCAACACCATAAGCAAATCAAAAAGTTTTGACATCTAGATCTACATCTAGATCTACATCTTTCATCTCCTGTACAGCCATATTGTCTGCCAATCAGATACCTCCTATACATGGGAAACACCCATTGGCGTAACCACAAAAATTTCAATGTCCGTTTATCAAATGCCCTTAAGGGATTATTCTACTTTATACGATAAAAAAATAGATATTTTTTGAACATTTTTGAGTATGTCATGAAAGATATAGATATAAATATTTTTAGATATGATAAAACATGTCTTAAAATACGTAAAAAAAATTTTTTTTTATTTATTTTATTGCATGTTTATACAGGGTGTCCGAATATTCAAAATACATATTAAGATTTTCTGATTCCTTGTGAAAAACTGAATAGAAAATGATCAATAAAAAAAATTGATAAAATGCATAATTAACGAGTAATTAGCAATTAAAGATTAACCAATCAAAAAAATGCTTTAGATAGCCTACAGTCCATTCATACATCGCTGAGAGTGAGTGAAAATACAAGGTCTTTGGTGCAACTTCACACTTAAACGAGATTAGAAAATTCATAAGAATCTTTTCCTTAACAACCAAATTAGAAACCATTGCTGAATGAGTTAACTACATTACTTAAAATGCATGCATTATTTGAATTCTACAGAAATCTCATGAATTCTTATGATTCTACAGAATTCACTAGAGTTCTGAAGAAATTGCTTTAACTTCTTTTATTAGGTACCTTGAGCACTTTTGCATTACATTAAATTATTTGGAATTTCAATACTTAAATATGTACTGTAAATTCCTCCGAATTCTGATACAATCATTGCAGTCTTCCTAATTCAGGTTCTTAGAAAAACAATCTAAAATGTTGCACCAGTGACCAGGGTGTACCGGTTTGCGCACCAGGTTTTTAAAATAAACAATCTTTGGGAATTTTTTTTAGATTCCAACTTTTCGACGGACATAAAAAATTCCAAATGGTAAAGCGATGACCGGGGTGCACCAGGTAGTTAGAAAAACAATATGAAATTGTGAATCGCTGAGCGGGGTGCACACGGTCGCGCACCAGGTGGTTAGATAGCAATCTTGGGAAATTTTTTTTAAATTCCAAGTTATCGAAAGACATAAAAAAATTCCAACGGTGAACCGAGGACCGGAATGCACCAGGTCGCTAAACAGGAGGTTAAAATAACAATCGTCCGGAATTTTCATAAAATTCAAAGTTTTAAAAGGATATAAAATTATCCTGATTTTATTCTGTATAAAAGTGGGAAAGACGAGTAATTCGAGCAAAGATGAAGTGGGAAAGGTCCTGCTCTGTCGTAGAAACCTCGGTAGAAACTTTCACGAACTTTAAAAAAAATGTCTATCTAATTACAAAAGATAAAACCTAATTTTATTTACGGGATTAATAAAATTCATTTGTTTTGGTTTTTACAAGTTTTTTCTCAGTGGAAACTTTCACGAACTTTAAAAAAAATGTCTATCTATAATAATTACAAAAGATAAAACTTAATTTTATTTACGAGATTAATAAAATTCATTTGTTTTGGTTTTTACAAGTTTTTTCAATATTTTTTCGACAAGAGAATCCATGTAATCACATTCTTTTTTCACAACAGACGCTGACAAGCTTAAAAAAATTGTTAAATATTTTTAATTTATTATACAATCTTGGAAAATAATGGAAAATAATGAATTAATAGGTGCGCAACTTTGCTTCCGTCGATTTTTTTCCAAAAAACGAGGCTAGTGACTCTCCGTCACTAGCCACTACTTTTTGCCATCTTTTGGGAAATTGTCGGATACCATCTCGAAAAAATGATACGTCCTTTGAGGCGATCCACGAATCGATCCATTCTTTGACTTCTTCATAAGAATGGAAATGCTGCTCATCTAGGCCATGTGCCATCGATCGGAACAAATGGTAGTCGGAAGGAGCAATGTCTGGAGAATACGGCGGGTGGGGTAAGACTTCCCATTTTAGGGTTTCTAAGTATGTCTTGACGGGTTTTGCGACATGTGACCGAGCATTGTGATGTATGGAACCCAATTTTCTTGCTTCTGAATCATTCCCATGGCTTTGAGGCGTTTCGAAATTGCTTTTCGAGTGACTCCCAATGATTCTGCTAATTCTTCTTGCGTTTGGCACGAGTCTTCAGCAAGGAATGCCTCCACTTTGGAATCTTCGAAAAATTTTTCTCTTCCGCCGCCATGCCAGTCCTCGACATCAAAATCACCGCTCTTAAAGCGTTGAAACCACTCACGACACGTTCTTTTACTAAAAGCAGCCTCACCGTATATCTTCATTGACTCTTAGCTAAGCCGTCGATCTAACTTGACTTCTTAGGTAAGAATTACGAAAATTTTGATTAATTTAGTAGAATTCAGGGGAATGTGAAGAATCTAAAAATCTTTCAAATAATTTAATGTTTATTCTCATAGGTCAAAATGTCTTTAAAAACTTTTAAAATAAATTTAAAAATTTTGAAGGGAATTCTACAAAAGTCATGAGAATTCTGCGGGATTTAATTAACAAGTAATACATGTTTATCCACTGCTAGCTTAGCTGTCGACTGCTAAGCTAGCATTCGTGAAAGAATTAGGAAAACTGCAATGATTGTATCAAAATTTGAAAAAGATTTGAAAAAAGAGGATTGAAAATTTGTATCAAAGTTAGTTGATTATTTTCAGTCTAAAAAGCGCCTCTCGCCGAAAAGGAATACGCTGGTTTAAATTTGACTATCACAAAAATACTGAAAAAACTTGGAAGAAAGACTATTGAAAATATCTGGGAAAGTTAATTCAGTATTTTCCGTTATAAAAACCAAGATTTTATAATAAATTTTAAATATTTAACAATTTTTTTAAGCTTGTAAGCGTCTGTTGTGAAAAAAGAATGTGATTACATGGATTCTCTTGTCGAAAAAATACTGAAAAAACTTGTAAAAACCAAAACAAATGAATTTTATTAATCTCGTAAATAAAATTAAGTTTTATCTTTTGTAATTAGATAGACATTTTTTTTAAAGTTCGTGAAAGTTTCTACAGAGGTTTCTACGACAGAACAGTACCTTGTCGAAAAAATACTGAAAAAACTTGTAAAAACCAGATCAAATTTATTTTATTAATCTCGTAAATAAAAATAAGTTTTATCTTTTCTAATTAGATAGACATTTTTTTTTAAAGTTCGTGAAAGTTTCTACCGAGGTTTCTACGACAGAACAGGACCTTTGCCACTTCATCTTTACTCAAATTACTCTTCTTTCCCAATTTTATTCATAATAATATCAGGATAATTTTATATCCTTTTAAAACATTGAATTTTATGAAAATTCCGGACGATTGTTATTCTAACCTCCTGGTTCGCGACCTGGTGCATCCCGGTCCTCGGTTCATCATTGTAATTTTTTATGTCCTTCGAAACCTTGGAATTTAAAAAAAATTCCCGAATATTGCTATTCTAACTGTGACCAATGATTTTGAGGGGCACAATTATTTTAAATCTAACTTGTCGTTCTCTGAAATTGTACCTTTTGAAAATCTTGAAATAGCAGTATAATTTAAGAAATGGTCTGGAATTCAAAGAAGGAGAACACGAATAATACGAAATTAATTAAATTGAGTTTAAATTGTGACAGGTGTAGATAGAATAATAAGTTGAGAGAGTACTGATAAGAATAGTCATATGTATTGTCCAAAACAAGCAGAGCAGAAACCGATAATCCGAAAATCAAAATAAACAAGTGATTATATCAAGAGACCGTTACGCTGGACACAGATAGTTTCAAACAATTCATATAATCAGCGAGTATAATAGACAATAATCCAATGGTTTAAAATTCAAATCATCAAACAGAGAAACTAATATATACCGCCGATGGGAACATAAAACAATAAAAATCGGCCAATCTATAGACATACATATCCCCGATAATTGGAAGTCGCTAAACGGCTTGACCAATAAATAAAATAAATAAAAACAAGATTCCGTTAAATAAAGATTGAAATAAATTAAGATAGGAATTCATGAATCCTTCAAGTTATAGCGGACAATGGAAATACACATTGGCGAAACGATAGTACGTACGACATCAGGTTGAAATTAAATTAACATGATAAGACATTGTCTATCTCATGACCGTTAAAGTTTAATTCATTTGCATCCCCATAAAATAGTGTGGTTCCGTCGGGCGCCGTCGAGCGAGGAAAATAAAATCTTCTGTCGTCAATATAAAATCAGTGGAAAATGCCAAAAAATTGCCAGAAACATGAAATATAGAGTAACTATAGCAAGAAAGCTAGAGAGAGGGAACAGTGTTGCCAAATCCCGATACGATTACGGTTATCCATTTGACACTTACTAAAATTTCAATGTATTTTATTAGATTATTTATTAAAGTACGTGGTGAATAAATTTGATTTTTTTTTTCAAAAATTTGTACTTTGAAGCAGCAAAAATACTGACATTTTTTAAAATTCTCTACCAGAGCATTTAGTTACTAAAAATGAAAATTTGGAGAGTGCCTATGCATTCCTCATGGTGGACGAACATCACATCGTACCTCCTTCACGCTCGCCAAAACATCCTCTCCTCCTATCAAACGTTAAAAAAGTCCATAAATTAACACACCACGCTATAAAAAATAAACAAAAAACCACACACAAAACCATTAGCACAATCTATCTCCTTTTAAATTATTTAAGGGGTCTACCCACTTTAGATACGCAAAAATAAGGCTATTTTCAAGAATTTTTTTCATAATTTTAAATTAAAAATATTGGTACATAAGATGTTACATACAAAAAATGCATTTTAGAAATACAATAAATTTTTTTTTTAATTCATTGTAGTGAATATTGGTAAATAAAAATGATGGTTGAAAGAAGATAAAACAAAAGGAGGGTGTACGCTGTTGATGTTTTCTCTGGGACGGATGGTCTGAAACAGAAAGATGAAACGGTTTTAGATTCAGCAGATAAATGGCTATAGTGCATATTACACGATTTTTGATTTATTAAAAATTAACAAAATGGCGGACATTTTTCGAAAAGTAAGGAAAAAACACGTATTTTTGCACCTTTTCTTGAGAAAAAAAAATAGTTCAAATCAAAATTTCAAAAATCGTATGATATGCGCTATAGTTATACTCATAAAGAATATGTGGTAAAATTTTGGTAAGGATCGGTTAATTAGTTTCAGAGATTTTATCAACAAGCCGTCCAAAAACGTTGTTTCGAGAAAAACGCGTTTAAATTTTTTTTCAACGAAAAATCGTAAAAGAATCTTACCTGGCCTTAATCAGCGATGCCTGCACGGTACATAGTTCCTTCAGTTTCTTCATAATGCTCGTTTTCATCTAAAATAGCCTGTCTACGCTTCATTCTGGTAGTAGGCAGTGGGCAGTACCGCTCCGACCGGTGCGGATTAGCGCGCTCGGGTAGCTACGTAAACAGCGCCTAAAAGTACACTTAGACTGCTCCGATCTTTATGAAATTTTAGTATGATATTTTCAGATATATATACTTTCAAAAAATGCAATAAAAAAATCGATTTTTTGAAAATTCTAAAGTGGGTAGACCCCTTAAATTCACTGCAAAACCAGAAATTTACCTTCAAAATAAGTCTGTGAAGAGTAAAGCGTGGCGTGACAATATTTCTGTCGTTTCAGTCCAACGATCAGAAGCAAAGAGAACGATCGCTGTTCGCCAGCCTTCTCACCAAGTTCGATATCTCTACTATTTATTTTAGCAAAGGTGATAGGTCGCTCATTCTGCGTCACATCTTTCGTACAAAATTTAATAATACCCGCGAAATACAAATACATTTCACATACCCCCCTTGCGTGGTATATAATTTAAAATACAGCACGCACACATAAAAATTATAAACGCTTTTTTTAAAAAATATTTTTCGCACGCGTTATAAAAAATTTCAATCAAGTCATATATACATATACACATACCAAAGGCATTCACATTTATATATAAACAATACGCGGAAATACAAATCGTTCGCCTCATAACCACCTGGTGCGTAACTTTGTGGATCCCAGTTAACGGGTCACAATTTGAGTTTCTTGTGTCCTTCGAAAACTTTAAATTTCGAAAAAATTCCTGAGGATTGTTATTGTAAATACGTGGTGCACGACCTTATGCATCCCGGTTATCTGGTCACCATTTGGTGCTTTTAACATTCTCAGAAAACTTGAAATTTCGAACAAATGCCCGAAGATTGTTATTCTAAACACCTGGTGAGCGACCTGGTGCACCCTTGTCATCGGTTCATTATGGGAATTTTTTTATGTCCTTTGGTAACTTGGAATTTAAAAAAAATTCCCACAGATTGCTATTCTAACCACCTGGTGCGCGACCGTGTGCACCCCGGTCAGCGATTCACAATTTTATATTGTTTTTCTAACTATCTGGTGCACCCCGGACATCGCTTTACCATTTGGAATTTTTTATGTCCGTCGAAAAGTTGGAATTTAAAAAAAATTCCCGATGATTGTTTATTCTAAACACCTGGTGCGCAAACCGGTACACCGTGGTCACTGGTGCAACATTTTAGATTGGTTTTCTAAGAACCTGAATTAGGAAGACTGTAATGATTGTACCAGAATTCGGAGGAATTTATAGTACATATTTTTTTCAAAACAGGTTCTTTCTAACTGATACCCATGATATCTCAAAACATATCCAACGGATTCCATCCAAGTTATTTTGGTGCATTCAGTAAACACGTAGTTAGAGCTTTCTGTACCTCAAGTGGTAAGACTCGAGGCTTCCGATTTCGAACCTCGGTTTCGATCCCTAAGCCGGTACCAATGGGAAAATTTTCTATGTACTTATTTCGGTAACTGAAACTCTGGTGGTTTGAAACCTACCGTAAACTATAGTTCCCCACATGAGAAAACACTAGCGGCACATAATTTGGGGATAACGCCTGATTTTGTGAGTTATTCCGGGATAATTCTCTAAACATGGTCGCCTAATCTAATGACCGCACGCGAATTGCTCCACCCACCCTACCCTACCCAATGTCTAAGAGTATTGGAAGCTATTCCCGGCATAGGGGCAAAACGGCATGGCATCTGTCCCAGGGATAGGCCTGGCCACGTGAGAGGTTAATCCGGGAATAAATTATCGAGAACTAACCCGATGAAGTACATGTGGGTATGGCACAATGGGCTTAGTACAAGCCGAATAATCCAACAGACAGACTCGTTAAGACTGACCGCCGGAGCGCGGGTGACACAAACGCCGATCGCTCATCTCAATCATACTTTCGCTCTCTCTCTCCTACTTTTTTCTAAATAATTTAAAGTTCGCGCGCCATAATGAAAAGCATTATGGCTGATAGTTTTAATTTGCTAGGTTGCGACGTAACATACTCTCGGCCTAAGCTGCGAATGATTAGAATATAGTTTTAAACATGAAGCAAAGTTAGCTATAACTCAATAAACAAATGAAAATTTTCTAATATCTATCAACGGACGGATAATAAACTTTAAATTAAAATCAACAAATTAAAATAAGTTTCCTTTGGAGGGACTATTCTACTACTTTGGTAACTTTGTTACAACAGACACATACATGCATGCATTTCAAACTTCGTAAACATATTAATGATTAACATAAGGGGATCAATTAGATCGGAAACGAAACGCAGTAACGATCGTTGTACATGCAAAATTTACAATGATTTGCTTTGAGGAAATTTCTCTTTAGTTCTTTGACTAGACAGTTTATTCTGTCGGTAAATGACAAAGTCGAGTAATATTGCGCATGTAAACCCCAGTCGCAGTTTTGACGGAAGCTACTCTCACAATGTTGTCGCTACCAGGAAACAGCTCGATGATGACACCCAGAGGCCAGCGAGTACATCCTAGGTTATCGTTCATTAGGATGACAACAGAGCCGTTTTTTAATTGGATCGTTTGAGTTTGCCATTTTTAGCGAGTCTGTAATTGAGTTAAGTATTCTTTGTGCCAGGCTTTCCAAAAATCTTGTCGAGCTTTGATGATGAAGTTGTAGATGGACAGTCCGGAACTGAAACAAAGGTTTTTTCAGGTAGAAAATTGAAAGGTCGCCCAATGAGTAGGTGTGCCTGAGTTATGGCCAAAGGATGATTGGGATCAGCGGAAAGAGCGTACAGAGGCCTGGAATTTAATATTGCTTCTATCTCGATTAGTAAGGTGTTAAGTTGCTCATAAGTGAGTCTATAGTCTTTCAAGACGCGTTTTAAATGATGTTTGAAGCTCTTTACCGCCACTTCCCAAAGACCAACGAAATGTGGGGAAAGAGGAGGATTAAAGTGCCATTCGATTCTTTTGGAGGTCGCGAAAAATCCTATCGTTTGTTTAAATTCAGCTTTGTCATGAAGATCGTAAATTTCACGTAGCTCTTTGTTCGCGTCTACGAAATTAGTGCCGTTATCCGAATACACGTGCTCTGGGACACCTTTTCGGCTAATGAAACGGCGGAAAGCAGCTAAAAATCCCTCTGTTGAGAGGTCGGTCGCGACCTCGATATGTACCGCCTTTGAAACCATACAAACGAAAACAAAACCGTATGTTATAAAGACTTCTATTGCGATTTTTCTTTTCTTTGATAAGAAAGGGACCGAAAAAATCTATATAGGTGCGACTGAAAGCCGAGGCTGTAGTCACTCTAACTTCCGGCAAAACAGCCATTTAAGCTTGCATCAATTTAGGTATTTGCCGAATACATTCAACGAAGTGATAAATGATTTTTCGAATCTGATTTTTTTCGTTTAAAATCCTGAACCTTTCCCTTAAAGCGTAATGAGTAGATTGGATGCCCGAGTGCTTATTGTCTTCCTGGCATTCTTTTATGATAAGATCAGTGATGGGATGTTTTGAAGGTAGTAAGAGAAGAAGTCTTTGGTTGTAAATTAACTGTGATTTCTTTAATCGACCTCCCACGCGAATGAGCTCGTATTCATCTAAGAAAGGATTTAAGTCATCGAACTTGGTAGGCTTTTGATACGAAACCGTGACTTCATCGGGAGCCGCTTCTCGAGCGGTCGCGAGAAGCTTGATCTCCTCAGGGAATCTTTCGCGTTGTATCATGCCTATCAAGCGACGTTCGACGTCAATCAATTCCTAGCATGAAAGTGGTCGACTTCTGTCTGATTTAAAATTTTTCCAACGCATGAAATAAGCTACTAATCTTGTAAGACGTTTAAATGAAGACTATCCCTAATGAAGTTGCAATTGAATGTATTCAATGAACAAATACCCTCTTTTAATCCTGGCAGCCTTTCTGCGGAAGTTTTGGTTGAAATGGGCCATTGTTTTTCAGGTTTACCTAGCCAATTTGGACTCGAAAGCCGAAGCTTATTTTCGATAAAATCGCTAAGAAGTTGTCCCCTAGAAAGAGAATCAGCAGGATTGTCTTCGAATCTAATGTGTCTCCATTCGATATCGTTTCCTAAAGACTGAATGTCGGATATTCTATCAGATTCCAAAGTTCGAAGCAGATGAGAAGCCTTTTTTAACCAACAGAGAACTATGGTGGAATCTGACCAGAAAGTGATCTTTTTTATGTGGATTTCGAATTGAGCTTTAACTTCAACATAGAGTTTTTTTAGAATTGATGCGGCACATAATTCCAGTCCAGGAATAGTGACACCACTAAGTGGAGCCACTCGAGATATGCTAAAAATCAAACTAACTTTGATTTTACCGTTACCCTCAACTGATCGTACATACAGACTCGCTCCATATCCGTGGAGACACGCGTCACAAAAACCGTGAAGTTTAATTTCAACAGGATTTTAGCCTAAGAATTTCCGCGGGACCGAGAAATTTTGTAAAATGGGAAGTTGTTCGGTAAATGATTTCCATTTTGAGTAAATGTCTTGAGGGAGTGATTCTTCCCGCTTGATTTGGGCTTTCCAACAGTCTCTACTCCTACCTTGGAGTAGAGACCCACCGGCCCCAAAAGTCTGAGAGGTTCAAAGATTTTTGAGATTTCAGAGAAGCTTTCTTTTTGTGGAAGTGGTTTGAGCATCGACAGCTCGAAGCGTGTATTTAAGGATATCGCGTTGGGAATCCCAAATAATTCCGAGGGTTTTTTGAACAGTATCCTCTTTATTCATACAGTCTAGGTTGAAAATTTTCTTTTTGATGTTATCAAAAATGAAACGGAGATTAGAAGCCCATTGTCTGATGGCGAAGCCACCACAACCTAACAACCCTATCATTTCGTCGCGAATATCAAGAATTTCTTGGATAGAATTTGCGCCTGTGATTAGGTCATCGACGTAAAAGTCTCGTAAGAGAATTTTACTTGCGCGTGGGAAATCTTTGCTATCATCATGAGCGAGCCTTTTTTGCCTTCATCGCGACCTGCTTGTACATCTTTTCGATGTCAGCTGTTATCACGTAAGTGTGGGTATGAAATTGAAGAATCTGTTCAAAAATTGTGTTTTGAATGGTGGGACCAACTAAAAGGACCTGATTTAGAGAAATTTTAGTGGATGTTTTTGCTGCGGGATCGAACACTGCTCGAATCTTGGTGGTTTTGCTAGAAGTTTTGATTACGGCATGATGGGGAAGGTAACACCCATCATGTGTTTCGTCACGAAGGGTCACATGTCCCAAGGAAATGTACTTTTCGACTACTTTGTGATATTCTGTTTTAAAATGAGGATTCGATTTTAATTTCTTTTCGACCGAATAAAAACGTTTCGAAACTTGAGGACGCGATTTACCGAGTTGAAATTTACTATCGCGAAAAGGGAATCTGACTATTATATCTTCCGGTTTCATCTCTACTAGTGTGATCAACGTAGTGTTGTTCACTAACAACCTTATCGCGTGATTTCACAGGTTCGTGATCGAAATTCTCGATCATCCAAAATCGATCGATTAGTTTATCAAGTTTCACAAGATTGCACGTTCCTTGTTTTGGGGATTTTAAAAAAATCTGAACCTCCTGAACTACCCAACCTAAAACCGTCTTTTGGCAGTGCCAGCTGCCAATAAAATGTCAACTGACTTGGGAACATGAAATTATGGAGCCGCAAGTTGAATATTTTTTGGGATATCGAAGGAATCTCGGGGAAATGTTTCACCGGGATTTAAATCATCAATTTGTGATACAATTAAAAAGTTAAGTTCTCTTTTGAAATTAGTATACATAGACTGAAATGTGGTTTTAATGTAATCGTTGGATACTGTGCACAATCTGTTTACAGCACCTATACTAATAGAGCAAGTGTGTTTGTTCAAATTAAGTGAATTTGAAAGTTTTTGAGTAATTAAGTTAACTGTAGAACATAAATCAAGCAATGCCATAGAGGTGAAACAGTTTGCCTGCTTGTTTTGAATTTTCAAAACAGCAGTGGTCATGAGTTGAGAATTAGTAGGAAACATTCCGGAAGCATAAGTATGACGCTTGCGGTTTCGAAGACTCGACAACTTCAGATTCACCCCCCTTTTGAAAACCTTAAGAATTGAAAGGAAAAGGAGCTTTGTCAGAATGCAACATGGTGTGATGATCGCGATTGCATTTCTTGCAACGCCTTATATTCGGACACAGGTGCTTGTGTTTTTTCAAATAATTTTTACAGAAACTGTTAACCTTGACGACCTTCCAACGGTCCGCCTGATTGAGCTTCTCGAATTCCGAACATTGGTAAAGGCGATGACGATTACCGCACTTGCAACAGACCGAATCTTTCGATGTGTGAGCCGAAGTCACCAAGGACCTTCCCTCCATCTTCCTGACCTTGGGAGAAGGTTGGCGGATCTGACTTCCCTCATACTTCACCGCCGTACCGCGACCACTCGAGGCAACCCTATCCACTGCTCTGATTCTGAAAACATTATACTGAATAAATTTATATAATTCGGCCAATTTACGGAGTTCCTTTCCCTCTAACCTCTCGTGTCATTTTGTTAGAATTTACGTTGGGAGACGTCTTTCTAAAATGCGAATTATGTGTTGTTCGTGTAATTCAATGCCTACCTTCCGAAGCATACTCAAATGTTGTTTTACTTTGTCGACAAGTAAGGAAAAATCCTCAGGGTTAGCGCGAGTAAGAACTGGTAAATCATGTGCATAAATTTGTGCATCAATGTGTTCGGCCACAATGATGCGTTTTTAATCGAAGCTTTCGCACAAAGCTTCCCAAGCTTTGATGTAATTTTCTTCACTGGGAAGAAAAGCAGTGATTTTGTTAGAAGCTGTTCCGTAGAGGGAATCAATCAATTGAGTGTGTTTTACATAATTGCTTAAATTGGAACGAAAGAGAACCAGCGATTCGAAACTATGCTTCCACGCGACCCATTGACTGTGATCTCCGTTAAATTTGGGGATTTGAATCGTCGGTAATTTAGGGCGATCCTGTCGTTCTGAAATAGTTATGCTACTCGCGTTCAACGTTGAGCTAGCAGGAGGAACTGCGTTTTGTTTTTCGTCACTAACGTCGCGACATCGTTGTAATTAGTTTCGATTTTGGAAAATGCTTCAAGCAGAGGATGATCCGATTTCAAAGTTGCCAATTCGTCATTTAAACTGGAATATTTCGTAAAAAGACCGTCAAAATTTGTTAATCTTAACCGAGCGTTGGTAGCGTTGCACGTGAAACTGTCTGAGTACACCTGCAAGTTCGCGATACCCCTTTCCAAGGACACCCCCTTCTGAACGATGTACGCTATACGCTTCTTTTTATTTTCCGTTGAAGCCAAGATCGCGAAATTTTATAAAAAATGCGAAGAGTTTGTTGCCTCTAGTGGTGGTGCCACAAACGAAGAAACGCCGTATATTGTTATAAAATTGGTTGTTAATGGGAATTATTTTAGGTTAGGAAACCTGTTACTTTTTCGTCTAGCCGAAAAAGACGTTTTCACAATTTTTTTTTTTTTAATCGATAAATGAATTAGGAATTCAAGTTCATTCATTAGATTAGGAGACTAATTCATATTTGAAATTTCAGAAGAAAGGCTGTTCAAAAAATTTGAAACCTTTAAATCAAGACTAATGGACCTATGGTCTACATCAGATTTTACTCTAGTGATTCTAATTGAGAAAGAACATATTTGTATCTTAAGATATAAGATTTTGATTACGAATGAAGTGAATTCACAAGCAAAACACGCGTGAGAACGCACCCGCACTTGCGTCTCGGTGTCGCCTCATGGCGTCGTTACGAACTGAATTTTACATATTAAATTTTCATATTCTGAGCTGCAAGAAGACCCTTCGGTTGTTGAGATGTTCCTATTTCGGAGCGATTTGTGAGAGTTGGCAGGGAAGCGTCCTTGTGTCAGCCTCGTGCTGTGGAGAACATAGCCGTCGAAAGTAGTTCCCTCACCGTTAGTGACGGAGGGATACAAGTCTCGCAATTCGGCGATGATCACACGAGTGACACCACCGCACATTTTCACTTGTTGCATCATCGAAAAACTTTTATTATTTTCAGGAAAAAAAAAAGGTATGATATTCACACCTCACAGGAGGCACCATGTTTAAACCTGAATCCAAAATTGCCTTACTGTAGGTGGCTCGACAACATAGTTCAATTTCCTAACTCTCAATAAAAATATTATATCTTTATTTTGCCGTCTGAAAATAAATGTTTATGGGATTTGAATAAATGAACACTCCTTTTTTTATAGGAAAAAAGCCGGTTAAGGCATAAAAACCCTTTTATTCGTGAAAATTAAACTCAATGAAAGAAAAACTCTATTACATTTGATATCGGCGTGACGTTGGTGTTATTCGCGTACTCATCACTTCTTTCGTGTGTAAAATTTGGTTATGGTTTAATATGCTGCACGGGAGCTCCGCGTGGATGTAAAGTCTGAGAGACTTATGTGAAATACTGAATTTGAGATTAGATTCAGATCGAAATGACTGAATCTGAGATTAGACTCCGATCGAAAATGAAAGAATGAGATTAAATGACAAACCAATGTCGTGGACAGACTCGTTAAGACTGACCGCCGGAGCGCGGGGTGACATAAACGCCGATCGCTCATCTCACTCATGCATTTGCTCCCCCCCCCTCTCTCCTACTCTTTTCAAAATGATTTAAAGTTCGCGCGCCATAATGAAAAGCATTATGGCTGATATTTTTAAGTTGCTAGGTTACGACGTAACACTATCTAAAGTATAAAAAATAAATTTAAATAAATTATATTAAAAATTACATCTAATTGAAAGTCGAAATGAATTATAAAAAATGGTCCAACAAAATCCACCAAATTAAAACTTAAATTTAAGGTAGTTGTCTCGCGGTAAAAACATGCAAAAGTTTATGCTCTGATAGATGAAAGATATCGCATGTTCTCTCCTAACCATTGGTCAAAAATTTTGATTGGGATTGTACAAGCGCATAGAAGCGTCCTATACACACATTCGCAGTCACAGTTCGTATGGCAACAATATTGGCAACACAGCAATTTAATGCTCAGAGAAAATTGTGTTGATGCGTTTACAACCTCCAAACAGTATTGTCTAAATCGTCAAAATGTCATCTCAATTAAATTATCTATATAATCAGCCATGATATGCTGAGTTACAGTGTTACCAAATCGACACTGCCTACTCCCGCCATGTGTCTCGCGAAAAAAGAAATATTTTTTTCAATATTATATTTTTCATACTAAACGCACAATAATTTTAATTTTTTTTCATAAAATCCACACGATATTTTACTATACATCCGTAGTTTTTTAGCGCAATGGTAAGATTCGTTTTCATACTAGACTTTATAATGTGACGATTGCTCATGTTAGCTATAGGAGACCCATGCAAAAAGTACTGAACATAATTAAAAATATTTGCCTTTACAAACACACGATTAAGCTAAAAATTGGAGCATGGTTAGATAACAATATTTTCTACATATTTTGAAAATTTTAGACAATTCGTAATTAAGGTTCAATTTCGGCACAACTACCTTAAAGTACAAAACATTTAAAGCAGAAATAAAGGAAATGAAAAGGAAGGCAACCGCTAAATATCCTTCATTTCCTTCTTTCTTTCGTCCTTTTCCTAACCTTAAAAAATATATACAAAAAAATATACAAAAAATATACAAAATATACAAAATTTAAATCTAGAAAATATAAAAATATACAAAATATATTTAAAAAGTGGCTAATCTTATAATAACTATCGTTTCCATTTTTCGTTTACAGAAGGACCTTTTCAGAGTGATGCACTTCTTGTACCAGAAGGTTGCCTCTTCGATCATCTTCACAATCAAACGAAATGCTGGGAATCTTACAGGTTATAAGAAAATAAGAATTCAATTTCCTTTATTAAAATAGATCTTTATTTAATAAGCCAGTCGTTTTAAGTTTTTAAATTCGAATAATTTATAATTAGATAGAGTATATTACATTAAATAGTAAATTTTAATTAAAGTGGGCAAAAATTATTTTTTATAAAATAAAAATTGAAAATTCGACTTTCCATGCCTTCATAGCGGGGCGAAAGTAGCAGTTTCAACTCTAGGGTCGAAAGTAAAAAACAACTGAACAGAAGGCATCGAAATTCGAATTTTCAATTGATGTCATGAAAAATAGTATAAGTGACATTACTCGTAAGAATTACGTCATTACTCGTGACATACTCGTGTGATATCTGCCCTCGCTAGGCTCGGGCAGCTAACTTCACACTCGTGAAACTGTCGCCTTTCGCCTCTTGTCACGTAATATACTATTTAAGAAATAATTCACCAAGACGAAGAAGGTGATTATGTAACTTTTACACTTTCCCTTTCTACTTCCTCTTGTGAAATTTAAGTAAATTTTTTGATATGATAGTGACAATAAAACTGTCAAATAAAGACACTATATTTGAAGTTCTTAAAAGCGGAGGTGGATAAAAAAACGTAGAAAATCTGCCCACAGTGTCAATTTAGGTTTGAATTAAACTCATAAAGATGTTCATTTTAATAATAACCAAAAAAGTTTGATACGTGTAGGTTAAAACTTCAAACAAGAAATCATTTTGATATCGATTCATAAGGCAATTTTGATAATCTGGAGTTGCCGGGAGTCGCTTCCCAGAATTTATATGATGTGAACAAACTGCGCTACAAGGGAGCTTCGGGCGCATTAGGGGCAGGTAGAGGTGCAATCTCACTCTACCCCTCGCATCTTTCATCCTAAATAGAGGGTTTAGGAACTCGGTATATGTCGATATAACGGGGTTGATTATCTGACGGTTTCAGTATATAATTTAATTAAACGGATCTCAGATTCGGATTTTTTCTTTGCCGTTTTAATGATAGAGATGATTAGATTTCATTTCAAACTTACAAACTCTTTTTTTCAGGTTTAATTTTAAAATGAGTATTTACAGCGTATCCCGGTAATCAAAATACATTGTAATATTTTTAAATTCCTTTGGAAAAAATGAATCGAAAATGCCTTATACCAAAAAGAAAGGATTAGTAGCTTAATTAACCCTTTGCGTCATTGCTCATATGTATGATGAATTGGTAATTTACGATTTAAATTTAATGTTTAAGATATCACTGTAATGTTTTTTTTACATATTTCGACTTCGAGAATAT
Source organism: Synergus gifuensis (assembly GCA_904066015.1). Taxonomy (NCBI): domain Eukaryota; kingdom Metazoa; phylum Arthropoda; class Insecta; order Hymenoptera; family Cynipidae; genus Synergus; species Synergus gifuensis. The sequence continues at coordinate 125,297 of CAJFCO010018375.1, read as the reverse complement.
CATGGTTGATGTTTTCAGAGGGATGCTGATGATTCTGGGAATATAGCGAACGCTATAAATATTTAAAGCATTCAAAATGGCTGTTTTTACAAAACGAGATTAGGCGCGCGTGTTTCGTCTATAAAAACTGAAATGACAATTTAAATTCGCGCACCATATGAATTGACCAATAAGGTTAAAGCACTACCCATGAAGTTAGCTAAAAGGTAACGTATAATGAGGAACGTAATATGAAGTTGTCTGAAATGCATGTCTTTTTTAGAACAGGATAAAGGTAATTGTGGGCAGTTTATGGGGACTAGAAAAGTGAAACTCGGTAATCTTGAGTTTTCTGATTTTTAGAATTGCAAAATTAAAAATGGCGGATTCAATATGGCATCTAATATTGCATTTATAGCAAAAAAGCATACGTGGTTAGGCACAACGCTTTTGGAAGTGACTCTAATGCTGGCATCTGAAATAAATCACTTCACTGCCGATAAACTCTGTACGTTCGTTCGTGACGATCTGTCCATTTTGTTTTCCTGAGTTCACTGTTGGTCTTCCCGTTCGTCGCCTATTGTCTTTGTCATTATCTTTAGCATTGCCGTTCGTCTTATTTAGGTTAGAGTTCTTATTTTGGGCTTCAGGTTTATACTCGGCAATTTTTATTGCCGAGATACTTTTCTGACGTATCGTAAAGACGTTTTCCCGACTGTTTGTTTTTTTTAGGTTCTTCAGGGCTTTATTTATTATAGTCTGATACACGTATTCCCGTAGGAAATAATTCTCAGGTTATGGGGGTTAGTTAGTTAGTTAATTTGGTCGGGCGAGGTGCCCCATCCCTGTGGGGCCCTACAGTTCCCCAAACGACCTAAAGTCAGAGCGACTTATCACTTAGTGGTGTTTTGGTTTGAGTCCTCTATGAGCCCAGTCCAATTGTTCCCCCATCGGAATCTCGTCGTTTGAAAGACCAATTATATCCTGTAAATTGGTTAAATAATCATCGATATTCTCTTCTTTACCCTATGTCGTAAACTGTAAACTAATATCTGCTCTCGTACGCATCTCTCGAAATCTTTATCCCCAAAACGTTGTCTAAACTCTTTTTTAAACTTACAAGAAGTAGTGAATTCGCATTCGTGTACCTTTAACCAGTGGAAAGTCATCAAGTGCAACAAGACTTGCAAAGCCAAGAGTAATTCCACGTCTGTAATTAGGGTGAGCCTACGAAGTTCTTTTAACCTAGTTAGGAATGTGTTTGTGGTAACTTGATTCTCACCACTAAAAGTTAATTTCCAGCTCAGTATTGTCCCGGCTAAGTCCTTATTAGTACAACGATTTCGACTGTTAGAGTCGTTTAAATTCGGCAATTCCTCCTCAGAGGAGCTATCGCAATATTCATCATGACTGGTTTTTTTTATTATTCGACAGATTGCGTGGAATTCTATTATTATTATAATAGATTATTTCTATCGCTCCATCTAGTGTTTTGTGTTCTAGCGGAGTCTCCGCAAGAATGGTTTAAGTTCTTAGGTACATTGCTAACAGGTTCCGAATTGGAATTTTCGTAATGACTAAGTCTTCACCTAGGTTCTTATTTATACGTGTTCTTAGATATTGCCCATAAGGAAGTCCTATCCCTATTCCTAGTATTTAAATTGCGGTGGAATTGTTCTAGACGTGGAATTGTGACACCACTTAATTTGTGCTCTCTAGATTTACTACAAACCAGGTTAACTGTAACAATACCTTTCGTATCAAGAGATTTAATGTAGACATGCTCCATATCCGTGAAGACATGCATTGTAAAAACCGTGAATTTCGACTTCGATTGGATTTTCGCACAAGAATTTTCGTGGCATTGAAAAATTATGTAAACACGGGAGTTGATCAGTTAATAATTTCCATTTGGTATGAATGTATTGAGGAAGTGATTCATCCCACTTAATTTAAGACTTCCCACAATCTTGTATTAAGACTTTGACGTAGACATCCACCGGCCCCAAAAGTCCGAGAGGATCGAAAATCTTTGAAATTTCAGATAAAAGATTTGTCTTGGTAGAAGTAGCGTCGATGGCTCAAACCGTATAGGTTAGAATGTCTCGTCTGGAATCCCAAATAATTCCGAGAGTTTTTTTGAATAGGATTTTCTTTAATGACACAATCTAAATTGAATATTTTCTTTTCGATGTTATTTAAAATAGACATCTGATTGGAAGACCATTGATAACAAAAAAAAAACACGACCTAGATCGTCGACGTAAAAGTCTCGCAAGAGAATTTTATTGGTCCGTGGAAAATTTTTACCCTCATTGCGAGCAAGTTGATGTAAAGTGCTAATTGCAAGAAAAGGTGCACAAGCAGTTCCAAACGTTACTATATTTACTTGAAAAATCCTAATTTTATTCTCATGAGACCACAAAATATTTTAAAACTTTCTATCTTCCGGATAGAACAGAGCCTGCCTGTAAATCTTCTCGATGTCAGCTGTTATCACATAAGTATGTATGTGAAATCAGAAAAAATGTTCGAAAACCGTGTTTTGAATCATGGGATTGCTGATGTGTCGAATAGCACCCTAACCTTAGTAGTCTCACTACAGTCTGTTCAACAAGAGCGTGTGGTCTCCATTTTTAAAACTAATAGAGATATTTGAACGATTTAAAAAAAAATTAAAGTACTTTCAAAGTACGCAAATCACGTACTCATCACATAAGTATGTATGCGAAATCAAAGAACGTGTTCGAAAACCGTGTTTTAAATCATGGGATCCAATAATACAGGGTGTCCCAGTACTCAAAAAACATTTTAATATTTTCGGATTCCTTGTGAAAAACTGAAAAGAAAATGTTAATGGATTAATTAGATTGAATGAATAATTACCGAGTTATTAGCAATTAAAGATTAATCAATCAGGACAGCGCCAACTGTCCATGTGCCATCGCTGAGAGTGTGTGAGAATACATGTCCAGCCTATATCATTTCCCCTAAGGGTCGCGTC
>CAJFCO010018375.1:64639-117314 GCA_904066015.1 Synergus gifuensis | reverse complement strand
ACAACCCGATACACTCTAGTCATCTGTTCACCATTTGCAGTTTTTTATGTCCGTCAAAAACTTAAAATTAAAAAAAAAATTGAAGAGAATTCTAAAAAATTTGTAAGAGGTTTACAAAATTGAATTAAAATAAGTACATATTCATTCACGTTCAGCTTAGCAGTCGACTAACTAGACTAATTGCGTACGAATTACGAAAACTGCAATGATTGTGTCAGAATTCAGAGAATTCTGGAAGAATTTAGAGGAATTCACAGCATTTCAAAGTCTTCAATTTCCGAATAATTCAATGTATTTAAAAGTGTTCAAAGTAATTAAAAAAATTTGATGCAATTTCTACATAACTTTAATGAATTCTACGGAATTCTAAGAATTCAGGAAGATTTTTCATAATTTAAACAACGAATGCATTTTAAATTTGGTAATTGAATCGTCGAACAATGTTTTATAATTCGGTTATTAGGGAAAAGACTCATTGAATTTCGAATATCGTTCGAATATCGTTGTGAAGTTGCACCAAACAGTCGAAACCTCTAACAAAACAAAAGTTAGGGGAAATGATAGAGGCTGGACTTGTATTCTCACACACTCTCAGCGATGGCACATGGACAGTTGGCGCTGTCCTGATTGATTAATCTTTAATTGCTAATAACTCGGTAATTATTCATTCAATCTAATTAATCCATTAACATTTTCTTTTCAGTTTTTCACAAGGAATCCGAAAATATTAAAATGTTTTTTGAGTACTGGGACACCCTGTAGAACATCATTGAATGAAATTCCTGTTAAAGTTTTCGCTGATGTGTCGAATAGCACCCTAACCTTAGTAGTCTCACTACAGTCTGTTCAACAAGAGCGTGTGGTCTGTATTTTTAAAACTAATAAAGATATTTGAACGATTTTTTAAAAAATTAAAGTACTTTGAAAATACGCAATCACTTAGTAAATGGTCCAGTCTCCATCGTTGTCCAGAATGGCCTGGCACCTTCTTGGCATACTTTCAACTAATTTTTCGGCATAGTTCGTTGGTAAATCTAGCTATAACTTTTTAATTCTTTGTGAGAGCTGCTTTAGGGTGAAGACACGTTTTCCGGCAAGTTTCCTCTTCAAGATACTCCAGACGTTTTCGATTGGATTTGCATCTGAGGACTGTGATGGCCAGTCCAAAGTCGTGGTGTCATTTTCCTCTTTCCAAGCGCTGCAGAGACGGCTTCGATGTTTTGGGTCGTTATCCTGTTGCAAGATCCAATCGGCATTATCGACTCCAAACATCTTTTTAGCAGACCTTAGAAGACTACGTTGGTATATCTGAAAACTTTTCTGAGCGTAGAGGTTCTCGGTGAAGAGCTCCAAACATCCAAAACAGCGCTCAGAGAAGCATCCCCAAACATGGACCTTCACTGGGTGTTTAATGGTCCGCTGGAGAAATCTACTGTCAGCCGTAGACCAGGCATACTTAATGGGAACCCATGTCCAGAACGACGCTTCGTCAGAAAAAATAACGTTCGACCAGTCCCGGGCGAGATTTTCAGCAGCCCATGCCTTCCGTTTTTCGATATGGATTTCTGAGAGTAGGGGTTTTTGCCTCGTGCTACGGTACTGCATTTTCGATTCGGTCAATCGCTGTCGTATGGTATTGATACTAATGTGTACTCCCTTTCTGGCTAGTATAGCCTTGGCATCTCGGAAACCAAGAGTGGGACTACGCTTAAATAGCTGCACGATCGCTTTGTCCTCTTTGCTGGTTGTTTCACGCAGTTTTCCTCTTTCAGGAAGATCATCGACAGTTCCACTGACTTTATACCGCTCAACCTACTTCATAATGAACGACTGTGACTTTTGTAAGTATTTAGAAGCCGCTGCGACGGACATTTTTGGTCCTTTTGGATTGGAACACAAGCAGACGGCTTCAAAACTTTTAGTGTAAACAGAACTCATTTTCGTTCGCGTGTGTTCTCTCGGACGGTTCGAGCGATACTGGTGCAGTATCATAAACGCGTATTAGTCCTTTGAAAGTACTTTAATTTAAAAAAAAAAAACGTTCAAAAATCTCCAATAGTTTTAAAAATACACACCACACGCTCTTTTTGAACGGACTGTAGATGTTTTAATCATGGCATGATGAGGAAGATAACATCCCACGTTTGTGTCGTACTATTAAGAAATTTAATTCTCCTTTGAAATTGTTATAATTTGAAGAGAACGTAATTTTAATGCAATTGTTAGATATATTGTACAAATTATTGACTACCCCAATATTAATTGAACAAGTTTGTTTAGATAATTTTAGCGATTTTGCAAATTTTTCTGTTATTAAACTTGACTGTAGAACAGGAATCTAACAGTGCTCTTGCAATGAAATCATTTCCTTGATTGTTTTGAGCTTTCAAAACAGCTGTAGTCATCAAGTGAGAAATGGAAAGAAACGCTTCAGAAGCGTAAGTGTAACGATGTAGTCATGCTTGTGAAGATGTAGGACCTAAGACTTCCGATTCTTCCCCCCCCACTTTAATAAGGTTGTAGTTTTGCTGACTTGTTATTTATCTGACATGTTTTTTCGTTATGTAATAGAGTGTGGTGATCTCTATCACACTTCCTGCTTGAGCAAGGAAACCGCCTCATGCACAATATACGCTTTAAGCGTTTGTTTATTCTTAGGCCCTTCCATTTTGATTGATGATTTTCAATAGATCTAACAATGTTGCCTTGGGTGGTCGCATTGCAACAAAGGAAACATAAATACGTAAATGTTTGGTAATTTCTGTAGCGCATGATAGAAAATGCAAGAAAAAGAATTTCGTGTCGGTTTATGTTTAGCGACTTGGCTAGGTGGTTGGCGACTAGGGTAAATTGGTTAGCAACTATGTCAGATTGGTGTGAGGGGAAGTCATTTTTTATTAAAGAACTCCAAGTTTCCGTCAACGTCGAAGCGGGAGTATTCGACGAATTAATTTAATATTGTAGGTACAGCAGGACTCTTGCACTTGAGCGATAACGAGAGCGCAACCTGACCGACTTAGCGAGATCGAGAGTCGCCTCGGAGAGCTCACTCTTGTGTCACCCTTTTTGGCGAAAGGAAGTTTTGTAATTACATCGACAAGAGTCATGGCGTTTTGTACAAATTTTGTGTGGATTTAGTGGTTTGGTTTTATGAATATTGTTGCTCGACCAATGATTGTTGTACTCTCCTTATTTCGTTGAGAAGGTTATACCTGCTTGCGGTATAAAGTCCGCAACCCGTCTTCGACAATATTGTAAGTACTAATTTGTCCGATTTTATGGAAATAAATGTGTTTGGAACTTATTTAATTATTTCACTAGGATCAACCCGAATTCCACGTCTTGTTCTTTATTATAGCTAGCCGTTATAATTGTTACGCTTATAGTGTTATTAGTGTTTGGTATTTAATTTAACCTCGCTAATCAGGGTTTTCTAAGACTAGCTGGCGCACAAACTTCGACTATTAGTTAGCTTCTTTGTTTTATATTTTTCATTTGTTCTGGAGCTCCGGCAGCCAATGACCTAGGCCGCGCCGGATGAGGGTTAAGTGTTCGACTATTAAAAATAACACCCGTCTCATTGGTTTAGCGACTTGGCTGTATAGGTTTAGCAATTAGGTGAGATTAGTTGGCGACTAGACCAGATTGGTTTAGCGACTTGGCTATACAGGGTGTTTCGCGAGCTCTATGGTTCCTTGTACAGTGTTCGTCATGTGTGTCTTAACATTTATCACCACGATTTTACATTGAATACGTGCAAAAATCTAGTGACAAATGTTAAGGCATACATGACGAACACTGCACCTACAAATACTAGATCAAAAACTAAGTTGAAAACTCCTATAGCAAAGTATTGTAAAATGCGTAGTTTTTATACTACAGAGCATGAACATTGATCAATCAGAAGCACACTTTAGACTGCCAAGAATCCAAGACCTATTGTGAGAATGTATGTGTAAAACGATATTGTTGAGATCTCGCTCGTTCACTTAGTAAGGAGTGTGGTGAAGTGGCGCGTTTGTACATTCTCATCAGAGAAGGTATTAGATTTGTGTAAAATTTGACCCGACAGTTTTTATCAAATATCCACGTTTTAGGACACCCTGAACACGAAAAACATGTTTTTACGAATGTGTCTGTCTGTGTGTCTGTCTGTAGATTGTTAGTTTGTGAGTACGATAACTTTCGAACGAATTGACCGATTTGATTAGCCTTTAGTATACTCTTTGAGTGTCCTAAAATGAAGGTCAAGTTCGTTGGCCAGCCATTTTAGATAAAAATTCATAAAGTTGGAGCATTTAAAAAATTTTTGAAACCACTTTGTTTTAATGTACAAATTCTATGCACAGATGTTTGTAGTACTCAAAAATTGAACAAATTTTCCTAATGACTTTTTTGGATAAAAAGAAAATTGGAAGACATAACATTTTGAAAATCCAAAAAAATGAAAGAAAACTTAAATTAGAAGTGAAACAACGCACGATATGCAAAAAAATCTAAAGATGAACAACGTTCCTTTTTGAACACCCTATAGGATAGACATAACAACTTCTTGAATTACCTAAAAAAGTCGAAAATTCAAATTTAGAGTCAAATAACGCGCGATGCAGAGAAAATGATACGGAACATAGTAATTGGTCATCATGAAAAATGTTGTTAAACAGAGCCGAGCGCGAGTGCCCTGATGAGAATGTGCTCCCTAAGGTCGATAGAACCTTAAGTAAATTAGTTAACTTTTGTATTCAAAGTTGTAATTTAATTTAATTTAAATTTAATTTAATTGAATTTAAGAAATTGTTATGTCCTGGAGAGACTTATAAAATAGCCAATTACCCTAACAGTTCTCGTTTTAAATCCACGTTAGTGAATTAGGGACGAGATCAAGACAAAGAAGTGAATACACAAAAGGTTCAATCAATTATATTTATTAGTATAATTACAAATTTTCTCGTGTGAGAGAATCCAAGAGAGAGACCAAGAGAGAGAGAGAGAGTAGTGGACACCGAGGGGAACTCTTGACAGCGTTCTGTAAAGAACGTTTCAGATTAGATTTACCGTATCTATTGTGAAATGGGAGATGCAGAAGATCGAACTAGTGAGAACTTACTTGTTTTTTGGAATAAATGTTCCCTGCTCAGTTTTATGGGTTGCAGCTTGGAGACTTCTCTAGGAAGATCTAAGTGGTCGACCAGACGTCTAATGTGGGGGGCCTGGTCTAGGGATCCAATCGAGACTTTTCTCGGACTGGATTTATGATGTTGAACTCGAAGACTGAACTCACTGGTACCGAAATGTAACTTGGAAGCAGTACTCAAACGGATACCGGAACTGATGCTGATTTTGACCGTACTGGAACTTAGTTAAGATTGTTTTAACTAGACAGGTTGACGGCCCTATAAGATAGGTCCGGAGTCTAACTTAAAACACTGCTGACTAGACTGAGTTTACTGATAAGACTTAACACTGGAATAAGATCTTAATTCGGAAATAGTAACACTGAAGACCGAAGACTGACTGACAGTATTAGAATTACTCAGTTAGTAGCCGCGAATTACACTGAGACTGATGCGGATGTAAATTGAAGACTGGTCGGGTTAGACTAACTGGGTTTTGTTTTCGCATCCTTTTATATCCGTATTCTTCTTCCCCAAAAATTCGAGGGAAATCAGATTCCCTCCTGTTATAGGGAGATATTCCTCCATGATCTCATGATGAAGGGGTTTCATGACCTAATCGGCTTCCGTCTACATCAGGTCGTTTATGTCAAGCAGAGTATATGGGTCGTAAGTTATTCTCCCGAGTTGGTAATGGTTTCCAGATGTTTTGCTTCCAAAGAGGGAAATCGTCCCTCTTTTGGTCTTCCACCGACTACTTATATTTCTCTCCTATTGATTTCTTACGTGTGTCTCTGTTTACATTAAATTAGTTTTGACAAATTAAAGCGTAGGAATATTAATTAGTTACGATCACGTAACAAAATATATAAAAATATAAATTATAAATATATTATAAAAAAATAAATTAAAACATAAAAATAAAAATTATATAAAAAAATACATAATTTAATTAAATTAAAAAAAACATATAGGTACAAGCGTCCTGTAAGGCGCAAGCTTCACGAAGGGCCCAAGCGCTCGATGAGAATATGCCCGCCAAGCGGGCAGATTTTTTATTCAAATTTTGTTGGGACTCCTTTCATTTCGCTGGATGCTCTGAACATCGTGCCGCAAAGAGATAACTTAAAGCAACGTGCAGATAGAAGCGAACGAGCGAGATCTCAACAATATCGTGTGATATTATTATTTTTAAGGTAGTTGAGAAGAAATAATAATATACCTTCGGCACTAAATTTCAGGATTTATTAGATAAGATAAACTTTAATTTTGCCTGGGCGCCAGATCTTTCTTGGATCAATAAAACAAAAATCAAAAAAATATCTAAAGATAAGAAACAGTTAGGGCTTTCTTGGCCAACCAACTAAGAGAATATAATTTAATCAGGGCTTTCTTGGACAACCGATTAAAAACAGAGAGAGAAGTGCATCAAACAGCAATTATTAATAATCAGGGCTTTCTTGGTCAACAAAATCAATTAAGATAAGATAATATAAATTTTAAGAAAAGATAGATGTTATTCCTGAAATCAAGTGTGATGTTTCAATTTTTGCAAAACACAAGATTCGCTATTCTACGTATTTAATTGAATAAATTAAACAACGGCACTTCGGAGGTCACAGATGCTACATAACTCGTTCTAATTTACTTTTATTTCTTATATATTAAGGCTGATTCGTTTTGTTTTTCTTTTGTATTATTTTCTCGGAGATCAACATCTGGAACTTCATCTGTATTATAAAGGATCATCGATATCCAAGGAGACGTGCAAGGAGATTGCTTGATGCCTTTCGACTCAAGGATTTTAAATATTGCCGCCAACTCTACTTGTCTGGATGATTCATCTTGCGTTGTCTGCGTTGGATTGTCTTGGCTTGATGAGATGGAAGGATTTTGAATATTGCCGCCAAACTCCTTCTACGTTGATTATTGCCAACCCCCTCGTCTTGATGATACTTCCTGTGTTCTCTGCGTTGCGTCATCATGGTTTGAGAAGGATTCGCGGTCAATCTCCAGCATAGCTAGTGAGACCTCTATAGCCCAGGCCCGAAGTACTTTATCGTTTAAATTATGTCTTTCAAGCAAGAACCATATTATTGCCTGGTGAGCTGAAATTCATTAATTTACAGTACTATCGGAGAGGAAAGACTTCGTTTCATCCATCGATTTATTTACTCTTGTATTATTATTGGCGAATAGGCGAGAAATCTTACTTGTAGTCTTCCACATTACGCGCCTCATGGTAACTTTTCATTATTCTCTTGCGTACCTTTCCGACCAATGAGAGCCCAGCTTGGATTGTATGTATGGAAGCACTCGGTTTCACTCGTCCTCTTTTCGGCAGTGATCTCCGAGTTGCTCTTGTCTTTGTTACTGAGGAAATATCTTTTGAGGAAATATTATTTGAGAGATTATCCATAAAGAAAATATATATCTGAGGATTCTTCGAGATTATACAGCGATACAGCCGGTAAAGTTTTTCTGTTTCTTTGCAATAAAACCTCTGTTCATGTGGCTAATTATCTCTATTAATTGATTCTGTTATTATATCGAATATTTCCTTTATCGAGCACATGAACACAGAGTTTTCCCTTTTTTTTTATCATGTTATCCAATTTTGATTTATATGATTTTCTTGAAGTGTGATATTTTGCGAGTAATTATTTTGCTCTGGAATAGTTTATTGCCAAATTCTAATTCTTCCCTTTATTGCCGAAATAACATTGTATTTCTTATTTTTGACCTTTATTACTGATGTTTTTCCCTAACTATCTGAAATTGAAAATCCCTTATGCTTTGCTGAATTTTGACATAACCTCAAAATTGCGCTTGTGTTAATTTTAGTTAGTTTCTTTTCATTTTATTCGAGTCATGGAGTGTCCTTGAGAAGGGCACTAGTTTATAATAATTCAATTTAGATTCTCTTTTGCTTGTTAATTTAGAGGATATGTTTAATTTATTTTGATCTTTATGTTTGAGAATTTTACTGAGAACCGAATATTTTTTTTGTCAATGAAACTCTAATTTTTGATTTACATCGATTCTCAAAATTTGAATAAACGCATTGTGAATTATTTTAAATACGAAATCTTTTGAGTGATTATTTCTTATAAATAAGAAACCTTTAGTGAAGAGAACCACCCCCTGTACCACAATGCGATGAGCCGTGCTAGCCAAAGGTAAAATTCCGGTTCACTTGATTTCAGGAATAACATCTATCTTTTCTTAAAAATGTATCTTATCTTATCTTAATTGAATTTGTTGACCAAGAAAGTCCTAATTCGATTCCCTAATAATTGGTTGGCCAAGAAAGCCCTAACTGTTTCTTATCTTTAGATATTTTTTTTGGTTTTTATTTTATTGATCTAAGAAAGATCTGGCGCCCAGGCAAAAATAAAGTTTATCTTATCTTATTAATCCTGAAATTTTGTGCCGAAGGTATATTATTATTCTTCCTCATCTACCTAAAAATAATAATATTACACAAGTGAACCGGAATTTTACCTTTGGCTAGCACGGCTCAACGCATTTTGGTAGAGGGGGTGGTTCTCTTCACTAAAGGTTTCATATTTATAAGAAATAATCACTCAAAAGATTTCGTATTTAAAATAATTCACAATGCGTTTATTCAAATATTCAGAATCGATAAAAATCAAAAATTAGAGTTTCATTAACAAAAAAATCGGTTCTTAGTAAAATTCTCAAACATAAAGATCAAAATAAATCAAACATATTCTCTAAATTAACAAGAAAAAGAGAATCTAAATTGAATTATTATAAACTAGTACCCTTCTCGACGACACTCCATGACTCGAATAAAATGAAAAGAAACTAACTAAAATTAACACAAGCGCAATTTTGAGGTTATGTCAAAATTCAGCAAAGCATAAGGGATTTACAATTCCAGATAGTTAGGGAAAGACATCAGCAATAAAGGTCAAAAATCAGAAATACAATGTTATTTCGACAATAAAGGGAAGAATCAGAGTTCGGCAATAAACTATTCCAAAACAAAATAATTACTCGCAAAATATCACACTTTAAGAAAAGCATGTAAATCAGAATCGAATAGCATGATGAAAAACTCTGTGTTCACGTACTCGATAAAGGAAATATTCGATATTCAGCAAGGTCAATCCAAAAAGATAATTAGTCACGTGAACAGAGGTTTTACCATAAAAGAAACGAAAAACTTTACCGGCTGAATCGCTGTACAATCTCGAAGAATACTCAGATGTATATTTTCTCGACAGGTAATCTCTCAAATAGTATTTTCTCAAAAGATATTTCCTCAGTAACATAGACAAGAGCGATTTGGCAACTCGGAGATCACTGTCGAAAAGAGGACGAGTGAAGCCGAGTGCTTCTATACATACAATCCAAGCTGGACTCTCATTGATCGGAAAGTTACGCAAGAGAATAATGAAAAGTTGCCATGATGCACGTAATGTGGAAGACTACAAGTAATATTTCTCGTCCATTTGCCAATAATAATACAAGAGTAAATAAATCGATGGATGAAACGAAGTCTTTCCTCTCCGATAGTACTGTGAATTAATGAATTTCAGCTCACCAGGCAATAATATGGTTCTTGCTTGAAAGACATAATTTAAACGATAAAGTACTTCGGGCCTGGGCTATAGAGGTCTCACTAGCTATGCTGGAGATTGACCGCGAATCCTTCTCAAACCATGATGACGCAATGCAGAGAACGCAGAAAGTATCATCATGATGAGGGGGTTGGCAATAATCAACGTAGATGGAGTTTGGCGGCAATCTTCAAAATCCTTCCATCTCATCAAGCCAAGACAATCCAATGCAGACAACGCAAGATGAATCATCCAGACAAGTAGAGTTGGCGGCAATATTTAAAATCTTCGAGTCAAAAAGGCATCAAGCAATCTCCTTGGACGTCTCCTTGGATATCGATGATCTTTCATAATACAGATGAAGTTCCAGATGTTGATCTCCGAGAAAATAATACAAAAGAAAAACAAAACGAATCAGCCTTAATATATAAGAAATAAAAGTAAATTAAAACGAGTCATGTAGCATCTGTGACCTCCGAAATGCCATTATCTAATTTATTCAATTAAATACGTAAAATAGCGAATCTTGTGTGTTGCAAAAATTGCAACATCACAATCGTTTTACACACAAATTCTCACAATAGATCATGGATTCTTGGCGGTCTAAAATGTGCTTATGATTGTTCAACTTTAATGCTCTATAGTTTAAAAACTAGTCATTTTTAAATACATTGCTGTGGGAGTTTTCAACTTAGCTTTAGCTCTAGTATTTGTAGGTACAAGGAACCATAGATTTCGCTATTTCTGTATTGGTTTAGCGACTAGGCTAGTTGGTTGGCGACTAAACCAAATTGGTTGCCGACTAGGTCAGAATGGACACGCGAAGATCAGTACGGACCGATTGATATTTCAAGACTGAGCGTGAGCCAACGCTGCACAGTGGGATATTCGGCAAAATTTTGTGTTAAAATCGTAGATCTCGGGATCGGAGCAAGTTAGAGCGATGCAATTTATACTAAAAGTAGGTGAGGGGATGAGGATTAGAGGAAAAATAGTGCGGATACGTTAAAAAATTTTTTTGACTTTGAAAGATGGTCGCAAATTTTCGATTTTTAAACAAATTTTCAGTTTTTCATTTTTTTGAAGGTTACGAAATTTGTTTTTCAATCACATGATATACATTTTCGGTGTATTTTTTTACGCAGAATACGATGACGCTATTGGTTTTTTTATAGAGCCCACTGGAAAAATTCTGGGAGCGGTTAAACATTGCAAAAACAGTGCTTTCCATTCAGGTTCTACGACAAAACCAAGGCCACCATCGTATTCTACGTGAAAAAATACATGGAAAACATGTGTTACATGTTTTAAAATGACGTTATGTTCGAGAGAATCGAGAAGATTCTAGCGAAAATCACCTGCCCCCGGCTTAGTTAAGTATAGTAGCAAATCATCTGTTCTGATAACCAAACTTATAATTTTATTTTCAAAATGCGATGCACGTCTCCGATGTATTTTTTCACGTAGAGTACGATCGTGTTATTTGTATTATTGTAGAATTTATCTAATGTGTCCATTTTTGAGAATATTTCTTTCTTAAAGAATAGATGACCCATCGAATGTCCGCAGTTTATTCGTGATCTGATTGGTTGAGAAATGGTCACGTGGGATCGTCACAAGTGCGTAACGTGAAGTAATTATATAGGCGCGCGAAGCGCGCTGTGATGTTCTAGTATTATTAAAATCTATAAAAGTCTGAAATGTTACACCTGTAAATTTGTATAACTCAAGAGTATTTTATTTTTTAATGGATTAAATTCCAGTATCTACTTGATGAAAAAATAGATTCGCCATTAATCTATTGGGAATAATTTGTTAAATATACCTATCTGCGATAAATTCAAGCACATCTGCTGGCAGTGGATCATCGGATTTGTGAGCTTTCAAACGCTTTTCTATATAAATTAATGAGATATTGGGGTCTGTCGAATACACTGCTCTATCGAAAACATCAAGCAATCTATTCTCCTTGCTAATCTGTCGCGCATATGATACCATGTTTTTTCTATATAGCTTGTGCCAGGCTTCATTTGCGTCTTCAGAGTAATAAGCCATGGGCAAAGGAAACATGCGTGCAATTCCACATCCGTGTTATAATAATTTGTGTATAATTGGTTTCATCTTTGTCCACAGATATAGCTCGTAATTCAATTTGTATGTTTCCCGACAAAATTTTTTATATGCTTTCAGAAGATTTTGCTAAGCAGAAGATGCTTATTCAACAAATGATTTTCGATAAGATTGGCGTTAGAGTTGACCAAGTTTTACAGGGACACGGAACCAGGATTAATCCAGTAGGATTAATCCACAAACATTCACTTTGCGTCTTGCTTTTCAATTGAATAACAATAAAGCTGCTCAAAAAAAGTGATTGCAGGGGGCTACTTTGTTCGTTATCGGGGTTATTGCACTTTTGCTGCGAATGAGTGTGCCCAGAAGAACTGTCAAATCCTAATGTGGCGCTCAATTCTAAATTCAGTAGATCAAATTCATCCCATTTAAAAGAAATACCTTCACACAATCTTTCGGCAGTCTTATTTAACATTAACTGTAAAGGGACTAATATTTCAACATCGGACTTAGTATAATATTTTTTTTCGACTTTTCAATCGTGTTCTATACTGTCAGTCACTAAACCACTGTAGCTTTCTTTACTTTAACCATATTCCACGTAGAATGCTAAAGCACTTTCATTCGAATGTCTTATTAACTTCTTTACACTATTTTCTTTAACATTTTCGCCCAAATTTTTACCTTGTACACCCATTGGATTATTATTTACAGTATTCTTATTTCCTTTTTTATTGGCTACCATTATAGCATCTTCACTATAAAAGTCAGACTGCAATAGTGCTTTAACGCATTTGTACATCGTCCTTCTTGAGGCATTCGCAGCAGAAACGTGCTTTCTGCCACTGTTAACACTATTTTTAGTTTTCTTCTTAGGACGTTCGCGTCCTTTGTTTTTTTTGTTGGCTTTTGAGTTTTTAGCCATTCTTCAAGGCATATGAATGAAGCTATGTGTAATTTGTAAATTTCAGTGACTAAGCTTTCTTAAAAATATAATAAATATAATTAAAAAATAAATACTCACCCTCGGAAACAAGACTAGCTAAATGCACTCTATTACTATAGAATACTATTCTTCACTAAAACTCACAATATTTTTAATTACTGTTGTTAGTATTTCATGAATATTTCTACATTATAAAAAATAGAATATTTGTTGCTAAATATATGCTCAAACTGGTATATATATATATGCATATATATATTACTACACTTATTATATATTCAATCAGCAGCGGATTTAGAAATCGTATGTCTTTCTGCAATGTTTGGGAAACAAAAGACAAATAGAGGGCGATCGCCCCTCTATGTTTCCCAAACATTGAAGAAAAACACACGATTTCTAAATCCGCCACTGTATTCAATTATGTTCGGGAATGTGCTTCAACACACTATAATAAGATGAGCCTTTGAACAACGGATTTGATCCAACGTAATACGTGTTATTGACGACTATATACATACACAGTACCCGCACACACATACATACAGTAAACTCTTTAAAATTATGTATTTTGATTCCTTGTAGCTTGAAACATACTTCAATGAGGATTTAACGACAACAATTTTTTTTTTCAAAAACAAAAAACTACGTAGACATAATATATATTTCAGATTTTTATAAAATTTAATAATAATATTCTTAAAAAATGAACATATCAGATAAATTCTATAATAATACCAATAACACGATCTTAATCTTCGTGAAAAAATACATCGGAGACGTGTATCGCATTTGGAAATAAAATTATAAGTTTGGTTATCAGACCAGATAATTTGCTAATAACTAAGCCGGGGGCAGGTGATTTTCTCTAGAATCCTCTCGATTCTCTCGAATCTAACGTCGTTTTAAAATATGTAATATATCTCTTCCATGTATTTTTTCACGTAGAAGACGATGGTGGTCTTGGTTTTGTCGTAGAACCTGAATGGAAAGTATTATAAACGAAAAACCAGTTTTTGCAATGTTTATCCGCTCCCAGAATTTTTCCAGTGAGTTCTATAAAAAAAACCAATAGCGTCATCGTATTCTGCATAAAAAAATACACCGAAAACGTATATCAAGTGATTGAAAAAAAATTTTTATAACCTTCAAAAAAATGAAAAACTGAAAATTTGTTTAAAAATCGCAAATTTGCGACCTTCTATCAGTCAAAAAAATTTTTTTAACATGTCCGGTCTATTTTTCCTCTAATCCTCTTCCCCTTACCTAATTGCCGTAAAAATTTCATCGCTCTAACTTGCTCCGATCCCGAGATCTTCGATTCTGACACAAAATTTTGTCGAATTTCCCACTGTGCGCCGATCGCACGAACGCACGTATTAATTTTCTTTCTCTCTCTCACTCCTTCTTCGCATCCCCCTCTTCTACCTTTTAGTAGATCCGAACTTAGAATTTTGCGCGTAAAGATTCTTACATAAAACTGCTGACAACTAATGCGTGTTACGAAGTAACAGAATAATAGAGATAGATAGTTCAAAGAATAATGTGAGTCATTTAATTCAAAATTTATTATAAATATGAAAACATATTTTAGTAGCTAAAAAATAGCGAAAAATGACATTTTTTACGAAAGAATGAATAACTTTTTCTTTCGGCCGTATGCCGTATAAGTACCATTTTCAAATGTTGAAGGTACTTAAATTAAGTTTGAACATGCATGGGGTCTTTTTGACCCCTGTATTCCATTGAAATTTTAACGGTCTTGTTTTATATAAACGAAATTTTTCAGATGGAATTCAACAGCTGCCGATACATGCAGAGATCGCAACATGAATTTGAGGAGTTTCGCTATGTTGTTACCCTGCGGTATATCTTTATTCGCTGGTGTTGAATTCGTTTGTTGCCCGAAGCATCTCAAAGGTGAGCAAGATGTTAATAATTTCTGTATCATAATTATGTCGTAATCGGCGTGTCGAAAAGGTTAAAAAAATATATATAATTTTTTCACTCAATGTATGATCGAATAAATTAATATTGATTAATATTGATTTCAGAAAGTGTGAAACCAAAAAATCATTTTGAGATGCCCATTCCCAAAAGCATTGACGATGACCTTGCAGAAGAAGATGAAGATGATGATCTTGTTGATGAAGACGATATAGATGCGGATACAAATGTTGATTCTGATATAGAAACAGATGGAGATCTAGATGTTCTCAGTAATCAACCAGATGACGATGATAGCGATGAAGAGTATCTCGAAGTTTACGATACTACAACTGGGTAATTAAAATACTTTCAATAGTTATTATACTCAATTACTCATATTACTTTTTAAATAGTTAAGTCTAATCTCCTTAAAATAGAGTTTATTTGCCATTATGTTGAAACGGTCAAAGAAATAAGTTACAAGTAGAGAAATTGAGCATTAAACGACCATCTCGATAAGATTGTTAATCTTTAATTTATCAGTAGGAAAGAATTAAATTCTGGGTAGAGTTTCAGATTTTTATATTTGTACTTCTCAATTTTCGAGAATAAGTTGGCCCATCTATCTTTGAAAGGCAGACAGTTTGAATTATAAAGCAAAGTTTGGGAGAAAAGTGAGAGTCTTGAAATATTCACTTATATCTATATTATTATATGAGTATTTTCCCCTCACAAATCTTAAGTTAAATAATTAAGTTCTTAAGTTAAATAATTTATAATATTCAAGCACCCGAGATTAATTTCCCATTTTAGGCGACCTTCAACGACAACCTCAACGACAGAAACATTGCGACAGGAAACTACAGCAATGCCTGTTCCAGCGAGTACAAGTCCACCATCATCCCAAACTCAAGGCATACCAGATCCTTACATGACTCACTTCGATCCAAGATCAGAACATCAAAGCTATAAGGAGGCTCAAATGAGACTAGAAGAAGTACACAAAGAAAAGGTGACAAAGGTAGGCGAAGAGAGATTAACATAATGAATTATCTAACTACAGTCTAATCTTCATTCTGTACCTCTCGAAGGTGTCTCGATCTTGAAACCTGTTCTTTGAAAAATGTCCAAGCTGACTCACTAAATATTGCGTACGCACCTTCAGCTAGTGACTCATTCATGATAATTAAACAAAACAAATTTAGAAAAGGATAAATAGGATAAAAGGGCCTAGCCGGGTAAGCATGTAAAATCTGCCCCCGCATGTATCAAGTCCAAATTGGTACCATACATTGGCACCTATGAGTCACAAAATTCCTGCAAGTCTCAACCTTAAAAACGTATTTTTATAGGAGTTATGGAGGGGGAAAGAAAAATCAAAAAAGTAGTTTTTCTCATAAACGGCTCAACCGATTTTTATGAAAAAAAAATATGTTATTTAGGTCGATGAGAAGATTTAAAAAAAAATTGAAAAACTTTTTGGACCAAAATAACAGGTCTTAAAAAATTTTTTAAGTTTTCAAACATTTTTTTTGAGGTTATGTTTTATAGTGACACCCACCATTTTTTTCATGAAAATTCCTTAAGATGTCCTCCTTAACATATATTTTTGTCAAATTTTTTCAAGTGGTGCAAGATAGTGAAAAAAAATAAAAATCCTACACGGGACAGTGTGTAACTATGTACCTTTATGGCATACTTTACTGGCTGGTTATTTCTTTCAGAAACAACCCCTTATCGTCTGTGTTTGGCTAGAAACGTTTTTGGAAAATCTATAACTTATAAAATGTATACGTAATTATGAACAATACATTTTTCCTCGCCCCTCACAATACAGGGTGCTTTTTGACCTTGAGTCCGCTCGTCTCTCACAATACGGGGTGCTTTTTGACCGTGAGTCCCCTCGCCTCTCACAATACGGGGTGCTTTTTGACTGTGAGTCCCCTCGCATCTCACAATACGGGGTGGTTTTTGACCGTGAGTCCCCCCGCCTCTCACAAATCAAGTATTGTACTTTAATCCTCATCGCTGCTATTGTCAATCACTGGAATATGATTTTTGGTTTTAAATACATCGCTGAGTATTTGGGCTAGTTGTATAATCCTTGATAAATACCTTGCATGTCACAGATAATACACGACGGCAGCAATGTGTGAACAGCAGCCAACAGTCCGCATGCCATTAGCACACTCACATGTATAGTGTATTACGCCTGAAACTCCAACACTGTTAGGCTTGTATCTAATAAAACATCTGTATGTTTTTCGAGAAATGTGCCTTGATTGGACCTTGAATTTAAGCACATTGGTCTCTTCTTTCGCATACTCAACAACCAGTTTTCCATCCTTATCTAACATTTCTGCTAAATAAGATTCAGCTTGAGAAAGCTGATATGATCCAGTGAAAAAGACCACTAAATCTCTTTCAGTCATTTCTGGAAAATCAAGTATTTTTTCTGAAGTGACTGCTTGAAAGGGAGTTTTTCGTCGAATCCACTCTTTTTCCTCTGCCTCAAGAGCTAGTGTATTTTGCACATCTTTTCGAGCATGCATTCTTTCCAATATTTCATCTCTAGCTTCTACGTCAGATTGCAGCCTTTCACCATAAGTATTATTAAGAAATGATGCCATTCTAAAAAAGATACCAACTTTCGGTATTAACTTGTTGTCTATTTTGTGATCCAAAAGACGATACTTCTGTTTAAGAATACCATGAAGAGCTTCTACTGCGTAACGAATTTTAGTCACAAAACGAGACTGGTTGGATTCTTCTGCTGTCAGTTGCTTTCTGTTACCTTTCAAAGCGAGCATCAATATTTTAAAATTTTTATCTTCCAAATCTTTTTTTACATCTCGAAAACCTCGATCAAGTACAAAGACATCAATTTTTCCAAGAATTTGCATAAACAATTTGCATCTTCAATAATGGTTTTCAAGATTTCTGCATCATTGTGATTTGCAAGATACGGTCCAAGCATGTCCACTCGAGCCGCTGACTCGGCGTCACCTGCAAAGAAATTTTTGCAAAGAAGCAACGAAATTATTTTCCAATTCAAATAAATTAATAATTAATATACTAAAAACTCAGATGAATAGATATTAATATTAATAACGAGAAAATAATAATTAGAAATCTGTTATAATTAGAATAATGTAGCAGGAACTAGACGAATGGATGGAGATCGTAAGAAAGCGATCACAATCCTCACTGCATTCAAAATACAGTTATAATTCTCTCGATTACTAGAGACGGGCACATAAAATTATCATGTCACAATTCTTGATGGCCGCTCGAAGGTGCGTTATCAACCTGCCCCTGCACCTCTCCAATGCGACCTTCCGTACTCAGATTTATCCTTCCGCATTCCTAATCTTTGAGACATTAACCTGCATTATGATCAGCTGATCGATAATAGAAAAGGACTTTACTCTATTTAATAAATATTCAAGTCTGATTGAATTGAAAAATAGAATTTAATTCCGAATATATATGAAATAAAATGTCATAATATAATATCTGGTTAACAACCTGTCAATTCATCAATTTCTCATTCGTTTGCACAACGAACAAAGAAGAACCAACAAAAATTGCAATTTTGCAAATTCAGGCAGTAGAAACCGGCCAGGAGTCTTTGCCCTCTGGTCTTTCCACGATCACACCATGTTTTTTATCCAATAAAAAATTCCTGATTCCTCAATTTTTCCCACCAAATCCACCAATGGCACACCTTCGACGGGCATCACTCAAAAATTCTCTAGGCAGTCTGAAGATCTTCTTTCACGGGTGAAGAAGTGTCTCCTAAGTATATCTATTTACGGAAAAATTCAGTGCCCGTCTCTAAGAAATAGTTTGTTCGTGATGCGCAGTCCTTCCTGGGTGGCCCGGATAATTCCGCCAGAAGAGTAATTCAATTGAACCATAAAAGACCTTCCGGATAACTCCGCGAAAAGAGTAATTCAATTGAACCATCAAAGACGTTTCGGAAATCCGCAATAGTGCCGAAAAATTTCTCTCAAGGAATCTGAAAGTCGGACACGAACTGAATCGAGGGACGTAAAACCTCTAAATTCTGCCCGACTTGAGGACGAAGTAACTTAAGTTTGTAAATTAATCTGAGCCGTAACTTAGCTAGATAATTTATCAACAGGGCTACTTTGGTGGTTCCGAAAGGATAAAATAGCCTATTGGACACGGCAACATTTTTTATTGTTTCCCTTTAAAATAAGGAACTTTGGTGTAATGCGGGAATTCCATTAGCGAACGTCTCTAGAAGGATCAATTCAAGGATTGACCTATAGAGAACAGCGTCAATTTTGGAAGACCCGGAAAGGATTGGGATCGCATTTTCAAGTTTCGCTTTCTACCTCGACGTCGGTGAGCACTAGTTCCATAGTTCTATATATTGGATTGTTAAAAATTACGGAAACTCGTGTATCAGGGAGTGTACGTGTGTTCATACGACATCGGCCCAAAACGAAAAGGAAACTCCTGCTGAGTTATCCAGCCCGCGAAGTTTCAAACAAAATTAAAGTGAAGTATTCAAGATCGAATCTCAAAACGAGCGGGAATCCTTAATTCTTTATACTCAATAACTGGGATCACAAGAAAATTCATAAGGGAGGATGTTGAGATTTAATTGCTCTCATTCCTTCCGGTTTGAAGCCAACGAGATAGCTATTTTTATGTGATCACAGCGAGTAAATCGAGAAGCGTGGAAGAACTATTAGTGCATTGAATTCTGTGCCTAATAAAACAATAAAAAGACTAGAGATAGTGCGTCACAGCGAACTAACGACCGAAAATTTACTACAGCCCAGTAGGAAAGATCCGGACTCGCTTCGAGCATCTCCGCATCGTCCCTAATGGTAGAATAAGATACCTAGGAAGTCGGTAAGCAAACGAAGTATCGTTTCAATTTGTATTTTTCTTTACCTCTACATATATATATTTAATCGTTCAATCTTGTACCATTTATTCCCGCGAGAAAATATATGGGAAATTGTTTTATATGAAACAGGGGGTTTAAAGAATATAATGTATTATTGTACCATTACACAGTGGGGTGAAATCGGAAAACGAGGTTCAAAATGACATTTAGAACGAAATTATGCACCGATTTTAGTTTTCTTTTTTTTTTTAAAATTCAGAACTAAATTCTTCAGAAAACGGTGAGAGTAGATTTTTAATTTTTTTATTTATTTAATTTTTATGTTAATTCAAACAACGAATAAAATGTCGATTTTTAAAATTTTATTCTTTATCTTCTAGACAAAATTTTTCTTATACTTCTCGTCCCTTGGAGTTAATGCACAAGGGTATAGCAAAGTTAGGATAATACGTGGAAATTAAAATTTAAGATTAAATGTTATTTGTTCATTTTATAAACACATTATATAAACAAATGCACATCTTGGGCGTTTTTAGGCTAAAAGAAACCGTTTTTTTTCCCGACCTTGTTGCAATTATATTTCCAATGATTTTTTCTTAATAAATTTTTGCCACTCATAGATATTTGTTTATTTTATAAACAAATTATATAAACAAATGCAAATTTTTGGCGTTTTAAAGCGAAAGTAAACCATTTTTCTTCTGCACTTGTTAAAATTATATTGCCAATAACGTTTTCTGAAAATTTTCTTGCTATCCATCAATATTTGTTTATTTTATAAAAAATTATATAAACAAATGCAAATTTTTGGCGTTTAAAAGCGAAAATAAACGGTTTTTTCTTCTTTCTTTGTTAAAATTATATTGCCAATAACGTTTTCTGAAAACTTTCATGCCACCCATCAATATTTGTTTATTTTATAAACAATTTATATAAAAAAGTTAAGTGATATATTCTGATAAACTTTGGTTACAAAATTAAATCTATTAAATTTGTTACAAGTAATGTAAGCGTATACAAATTTAAGTAATTTGAAAACAAAAAGAAATCATTCAAATTACATAGTAATATGTGAGAAGCGTCAGGTTGTGTGTCATGCCAACAGATAGTGCCACATGTTACATGCGCATGCATAATAATTAATACACTAG
Organism: Synergus gifuensis; assembly: GCA_904066015.1. Taxonomy (NCBI): domain Eukaryota; kingdom Metazoa; phylum Arthropoda; class Insecta; order Hymenoptera; family Cynipidae; genus Synergus; species Synergus gifuensis. The sequence continues at coordinate 96,630 of CAJFCO010018375.1, read as the reverse complement.
GTCAAACGTCACAGCTGATTTCTCTTCATTTCGTGATGAACAGTCAAGTCGTAAGCAGCTCTGATTTGGGAATTCATGGTTGAATGAAAAATTGAATGCTTTACTTACAGGTTTTAAACTTTCAGGAATTCTTCTTTCTGCTTTTTTTGATATTTTTTAAGTCTTCATTACAATATCTGTTTATTGAGAGTAGATAATTGATTTAAGAAAACTTTTTTTTTTAATTCGTTGTTCATTTATCCTTGAAAATAGATACCATTGAGGTATCCATGACGAAATTATGCAATATTTCGATCGAAAATTGCACGAAAAGTGATGTAGATTTGTCTGACACCATATTAAGTTATATCAGAACAAATAATATGATTGTAGATGACCAAGTTGAAATGGTTCAAAAGAAAATAATGCGTTACTTCATCCCTGTCTTCAAAAGGAATTGGAAATCTTCTTTTAAAAAGAAAGCCATATTTGAAAAAAGACATGCTGCATGATTACTTACAAATTTCAAAATTACGCAAACCATATTAAACCCTTGTAGACGATCTCTGGAAGATTTTGAAGATAGTTCTAAGTTAACCAAAAGAAGGAAGGCGCAAGCTATCCAGGATAGTTACTCTCAGCTTGAGATTGAGCAGGCTTTCCTTAGTAATCTGAGAGCTTTTGGAAAACACAAATTGGCAGTTAAAATAATTCAGCTTTTAGAAGATTCCGAGAAAACTGAGGATGAAACGAGTGCAATCAGATATGTCCATGATGAAGCGCTCGCACTGATCGAAGACGCTAAACTAACCAGACACCAGTACGAAATCATACGCCTGCAAGCAAAAGCTAGGAATGCCGACATTTATGTCCCATCAACAGATCTATTGGAAGCGAAAAAAGTCAAAGTGTTATGATTAAACTGCAAGAGCTGCTAGATCATATTGTCAAGCGTTTAATTAAGATTACCAGCATTCAGTCATATATTTTGGAGGAGAGAGTAAAATCTATGACACTTTCCCTCAAATATGGCTGTGATGGAGCATCAGGCCAAGGTTCATATAAACAGAAACTTCCAAATGGTATGATATCGGACGAAAGAATTTTTATGGTCTCAATGGTACCAATTATGTTGGAGTCGGATAGTAAGCAGATTTGGAAAAATCCTCACCCTGGCTCTACAAAATTGTGCATACCAATAGAATTTCAGTACGCGAAGGAAACCCCAGAATTGACAAGATCTGTAATAGGGCGGATAAAAGGGGAAATAAGTCGACTTTTACCCACCAAGGTTATATTTGGAAAATTTAGGTGTCAGGTAAGTCATAAGATGTTTTTGACCATGTTGGACGGGAAAGTAGCTCAGAATCTTAGCGGTACACTGAGTGCAGCAACTTGCCACTTGAATAAAGCGAACCCTTCAGAGATGACTGACTTAACTAAAGAAATGCAGAAGAAAGTCCTTGAGGAGGACTATCAGTTAGGTCTTTCGCCTCTCCGTGCCAAGATACGTTGCATGACTCTAGTTCTGAATGTAGCTTATCGTTTGGGATTCTGCAAGTGGCAAGCAAAAACAAAAGAGGAAAAAGCTTTGATGCAGGCCGCCAAATCGAGAATCCAGCAAGATTTCCGAAATGAGATGGGTCTCATAATAGATGCTCCCAGGCAAAGAGCAGGAAACTCAAATGACGGGAATACTGCGCGGAGATCGCGTTTGATTCAACGATTTAGAATAATTTTGCAGGTTCTTTCATATGGACACAAGAGTAGATGCAGAAAAATTTGAATCTTATGTTTTTCAAACTGCCCAGTTGTATGTGAAGCTTTACAACTGCTATTACATGCCTTCATCCGTGCACAAGATTCTCTTGCATGGGTCAAAAATCATTGAATCGTTCTTGATTCCTATAGGTCTATTGTCGGAAGAGGCTCAAGAGCCAAGAAATAAAGATTTCAAGAGAATTCGTGAGCATCATACGCGGAAACTCAGTAGGCATGCAACAAACACTGATCTGATCCACAAGCTATTGATCTCATCTGATGCATATTTAGCACATTTTAGAGAAAAATCGAAATATACAGACAGTGTCCTTGATCCACAAGCTATCGAGCTATTGATCTTGGATCCATAAACGGCTAAAGAGCTCGATAATATAGCACTCTGTTTAAAAACTTAAAAACTTAAAATCGCCCAAAATGAGCATTTGTTTACATAATTTGTTTATAAAATTAACAAATATTGATGGGTGGCAAGAAAGTTTTCAGAAAACGTTATTGGCAATATAATTTTAACAAATAATGAAGAAAAAATGGTTTATTTTCGCTTTAAAACGCCAAAAATTTGCATTTGTTTATATAATTTGTTTATAAAATGAACAAATATCGATGAGTGGTAAAATAAATCTACTCTCACCATTTTCTTAAGAATTTAGTTCTGAATTTGTCAAAAAAAAGAAAACTAAAATCGGTACATAATTGCGTTCTAAATGTCATTTTCAACCTCATTTTCCGATTTCACCCCACTGTGCATTATCCTGAGTTCTGATTTATTTTCATCTTCCATTTAAAGTGTCAATTTTCATCCTCGGACGAGGACAGGTGATTACTATCCCGCAAAATAATTAAAAGGAATAGAGCCGGAAGAATAAGGTTCCTTTCCTTTCTTTTCTGTATTTTCCTCCAAACAAATCAAGAGCGTTTTAAAGTAAAAAAGATTAATTTTCACCGGACTTGAATTTAATAATTTAAACATATTTTTTTCCCAAAAAAATCCTCATTGGTTCGTAACAAGTATATAAATAAAATATCTTTTTATTAAAAATTTGCTAACACAATTAAGAGAGAAACCTCTCATCGTTTAAAATAGGAAAGCTTAAATTTACAATGGCAGCTATCACAATCATATTATGCTCAGACTTTTTAACTAAACATGAAGTCATTTTACTTCCTAAAATTTGGAATACTTTCAGACGTAGATTTAGTCTTTCAATATGTACTCTTCTGCTTGAGATATTACAGTTATTCAGCGCTTTAGTTTTTTCTTAGAAACGGAGGTCTTACGACCTTTATTTCATTTTATATGCATTGTAACGTTTTTGGGTCTCTGACCACGAAACTACGTCTCGACGATTTTAAAAGTTCATAGTTTATTTAATATTCCAAAGGAATTCAAATTTGTAATGCGCCAGTCATTTATTTGATAAATGACGATGAATTCCAAAATCTTAGCAGTCCTGAAAATCCTATAAATAAAACAACTACTAGCTCAATGTCATCTCAAGTTCATGGATCTTAAAGAGTACAGCCGAAATAATCGAGACCAGATTCATATAAGAAAGAATTTTATATATTTAACAAGAGAACATATTTGGGTATCAAAATAAATTACATAATCGGAAATTTAAATATGTTACATAACGGGATCACGCGATATGACGGTTACATAGTTACGTAATCACGTAATTGAGATTTCAAGAAATTGATTAGTTTGTAATACGATCCAACTATATCGAAATTTAGTTCTATAATACGAAATTAGTTATTTTGTTGACTCGAATTTAGATTTCATTTAAATAAAAGGAAGTAAGTTGAAAAGATTTAAAACAGAACGAGCATGTGGCAGGCGCGTTACATAACGCCTACAACCATGCCAGAATATCGTTAGAATTATAAAATTGCTGAATTTAAATCAATATCATCGAAATTAAGTAATCAATACAAAATCAATATGCGGAACACAACTATAATAAATACGAGCACTCCCGAAATGATTCAAACAGTAAAGAAATCAAAGAAATACAGAAAGTGGTCAAGCATGGCAAAGTGACTCCAAAATCATAATTCCAAACTACTACCATATTAATCACTTTGCCAGAACAAAGACAAAATGTACCTCTGCCATCATTCCGTACCAAAAATAACCAACACGAATCCAAATTACAATCGTTTTCCAGCCACTCCGGCTTAACTTCTTCGTTGGCATTGACGCTTTTAGGCGTCAAATTTTTTCGTGCCCTGCGTTGCATTGACGCATTTTGGCGTCAACTAGTTTTTTCATATTTAACTTGCTTCAAATTGAAATTCGAGTCACACTCGGGATTTTCGGGTAAGCTGAATTCGAATCTGTAGTCAAAATTTAGAAATTCAAAATGGCAGCGTCAATATGGCGGATTAAAATATGAAATTTCACCCAATTTAAATGAAAATTGATACCCAAGGGTTTTCGGGTGCGCGAAATCCGAATCTGTAGTCAAAATTCAGAAATTCAAAATGGCGGCGTCAATATGGCGGACGAATATATTAAATTTCACCTAATTTAAATGAAACTTGATTCCGGGGTTTTCGCGTACGCTGAATCCGAATATATAGTCAACATTCAGAAATTCAAAATAGCGGCGTCAATATGGCGGACGGAAATATGAAATTTCACCCTATTTAAATGTGTAACGGGCAGTATGGTCCGTTGCATAGTTGTATAATATTATCGATCGGTGCGAGGCTTGACGAGGGGAATTCGATTCAGCGTCGCTACCCCCACCACTCTACGCATCACTGGCGAAAACTTAAAAGCAACGACGCCTACGCCGTCCAGTCAGTTCGTCGATGCACAGCTCAGCTGTGGTAATTCGTTCTCTCTAACAGCGGGCGCTCCCATGGTAGAGAGAACGAAATCGACCTAGACAATGTCAACTGGATATATGGTTGGCATGCGCTACTATATCCATATATCTAGATTTCGATTCTGCACTGCGAAGTGGACCTTTTGCGTCCTCTTCGGGGAAAGCTTGGTTAGGTATGTAATCAGAGGGCGCTTCCATGGTTACCTATCTGACTATAGTTATCATGTTTCGCCGGCCTAAAAAACCGACCAAACCTGAGCCACCTGGAAAACGATTCACGAGGGAAATCAAGCACCTGGGGAAACTCACTCTGTACCTCCAGAGGGCGCTCCCATGGTCGTACACCGAAAGAAGGGCGTAATCCACCTCCTTAGAGTGAACCAGCTATTTGATTGCGACCGGGTTAATTTTACACTAGTTCAGAGTCATCATCACGACATCTCCCTCCCCCCTCTCTCTCTCCGTACCGTACCGCTCGCCGCCTAGAGAGAGACGGGCTCAGGAGATGACGCTCGCGTCGTTCACCAGGAGATCCGCTTGCTCCGGATCTTTATTTCTCCTGAACCGCTTTTCTTAATCAGGAGCCGTCGTAATCGATCCGCACACACACGCTTAAACGCAGCTCTCGTAGACTCGTTGACTTGCTCACTCAGGCTTATCGCTTATCGTTCTAATCCGATTTATTCTCATTGTCGATTCACACAGCCTTATTGTTATTACCGCGTCATACATATACCTACACGTTATTGATATTTACTTCACGCATACAAACTTTCACACTAGTTTTTAAATTGGATTTGTACATTTTATAGAATAAATTGATCTTTTGCTAGTTTATATACTGAAATTATCGTGTTATCATTCGTCTTTAAATAACCCTAAACCCTGGTTCGACTGAAGCGTCCGGAGACGAATAGTAGGGCTTCACCCCTAAATAACACCACCGTTACAAATGAAAATTGATACGCCGGGGTTTTTGAGGTCGCTGATTACTAATGCAGGGGATCACAAAAAGTAGCTATACAAATTTTCGAAAATTGTTGTTGACATTAGCTAGTGCGAAAAATATTTTTCAAACTCAATGCAGATTCATTTTGGATCTGATCACATTAGTCAGCATCTAAAAGAACCAATAAATACAGATTTTCCTTCCAATCAAGCCGTTTTTCTTATTTTCGTCTGCCATATTGGGTCCGCCATTTTGAATTTTTCAATTTTGACTTTGGATTCGTAATCAGGGCTCTCGAAAACCTATTGGTATAAATTTGAAGAAAAAAAAAATTTCCTGTACAGTTTTGGCACTTTTTGTTGAATTCCCTCTGCCAACGAAGGGGTTAATATAATCTATTTCGTCGGAAGATATGAAAAACGCTTCCTATTGCCAGAACTTCCAGAAAGAGAGTGAAGAACGAGAGTCTAGGCGGAAGTTCGTTGACAGCTAATGGAAGTCAGTCAGCCACCATCATGAGATGTTAATCCACTATAGCCAATAGCAGCAATTATCCAAGTCATGTGACTAGTGACGTAGTTCAACAAAGTCTTGTCACAAAGTGTACCTGTGTAATTTTTAGTATTTGTAATTTAAATTATAATAAATTCATTACAAATGATTTAAACTTAAATTAATTACATAATAATTAACATTAATTATTAATACAAAATTTATTTATTATTACATAATAAATAATTAACAAGGTATAAAAATTAAAAAAAACAATTACCGGCAAAAAGAATTGAACCCGCGCCCGATAGTAGGTCCTGTCACTGCGGCATTATTACTCATCCATTTTGAACTTTCGATTCTGTGAGTTTCGTGGAAAAAACTGAGGGAAGATTGACGCACTCCCCTTTGACGCACTTTGTGAGGTATAACAAAATGTTTAACAGCAATTTTATTTAACCTCTTAAAGGTCTCTTAATATATTAGTTGCACAACTTTGATTCCGTGGTTTTTTCCTAAAATTTGAGGTTTTCCCCTTAAAAAGTAATTACCTATTTATGATCCAAAGTACTGTCCGTCACTAGTCACTACTTTCTGCCATCTTTCGGGCAATTGTCGGATACCATCTAGAAAAAACGATGCGTCTTTTGAGGCGATCCATTTTTTGACTTCTTCATAAGAGTGGAAATGCTGCTCAGCTAGGCCATGTGCCATCGATCGGAACAAATGGTAGTCGGAAGGAGCAATGTCTGGAGAGTACGGCGGGTGGGGTAAACTTCCCATTTTAGGGTTTCCAAGTATGTTTTGACGGGTTTTGCGTCCTGTGGCCGAGCATTGTCATGTTGCAGGATAACTTTATTGTGTCTCTCTTGGTACTGTGGCCGTTTTTCCTTCAATGCACAGCTCAAATGCATCAATTGCGTTCGATACCGGTCCCCTGTGATGGTTTCACTCGGTTTCAACAGCTCATAATACACCACACCGAGCTGGCTCCACCAAATGCAAAGCATAACCTTGGCACCGTGAATATTCGGTCTGGCCGTTGACGTAGAGGTATGTCCGGGCATTCCCCATGACTTTCTGCGCTTGGGATTATCATATTGGACCCATTTCTCGTCGCCGATCACAATCCGATGTAAAAACCCTTTCCGATTCTGTCTTTGAAGCAGCTGTTCACAAGCAAAGAAACGGCGTTCAACGACTCATGGCTTCAATTCATAAGGAACCCACTTTCCTTGCTTCTGAATCATTCCCATGGCTTTGAGGAGTTTCGAAATTACTTGTTGAGTGACTCCCAATGATTCTGCTAATTCTTCTCGAGTTTGGCACAAGTCTTCAACAAGTAGTGCCTCCAGTTGTGTATCTTCGAAAATTTTCTTTCTTCCACCTTCATGCCGCTCTTCGACATCAAAATCACCACTCTTAAAGCGTTGAAACCACTCTTGACACGTTCTTCCACTAAGAGCAGCCTCACCGTAAACACTTGAGAGCATTCGGTGAGCCTCAGTCGCAGTTTTTCTTCAAATGAAAGCAGAAAATCAACACTTCTCGCAAATGAGAATTTGACTCGAAAACTGACATCTTCGATCGAGAATACACTTCTGATGCAAACACAAATTCACTAATGTGGTGCTGTCGTTATGTTGACAGATGTCCAAGGTTCCTGTATGAAATCTTTGACCTGCCTATTTCAAACGACACTTACCGCTGCAGCCATCTATCGAAAAACCGCGGAAGCAAAGTTGTGTACCTAATACTATTTTTTATAATATTTTCTCATTCCTCAATTTTTTTTGCCGAGAAATTAAATTAACAAAAATCCTTTAACAATATTTTTCACGATTAACACGAAAACTACTTACCCTATCAAAGAATGGTCAATGAAAAATTTGTGAATCTTCTGAAAACCAATAGTTATGTTACTTATGTTTATTATCACTTTCTCTGTATCTCGTGTTATTTTACTCAAAATTTGAATTTTCTATGTTGCAAGAAATTTCAAAAAGTTGTTATACTAATCTTGTAGATTGCTCAAAAAACAACGTGTTTTTTCTCTTGACTTTTCTTTAAAATTGTAATTTTCTTTCGTTGTTTTTAACTTCAGAAATCTTATAGGGTTGCTAATTTTTTTTTATCGAAAAAAGTTATGTATAAATTATGCGAATTTCTTAGTACTGTGAATTTTTAAAATGTTCTAACTTTTTTAATTTTTGTCCAAAATGGCTTGCTAACGAACTTGACCTTCATTTTAGGACAATAAAAGAGGATACCAAAGGCCAATCCGATAACATGGATTAAGTCTTTCAAAAGTTATTGTGCTTATAGAAAAATCTAATAACTTCTCTTATGAGAATGTAAAAATAAAATTGCGTAAAATAATAGATATCTTTTGAAATATTTTGAAAACCCATAAAATTTTTGTATTCGTTTGAAATTTCATGACATTTTTTTATATTATTTAAAATGCTTTTTAATTTTTTGAAGTCCTTTGAAATAAAATAGAAAGTACCTAAAATCCTTTAACAACTTTCAAAATCCGGCTGAATCTCTTGAGAATATTTTAAATCCCTTAAATTCACTTAAAATCTTTAAATCTTTAAAATCTTGTGCAAACTCATAAAAATACTTATACTACAAATTCTTTTAAAATCTTTTGAAATTATTTTTAGTTTCTTGAAAAATGTTGGTAATGCAATTTTTGAAATTTTCTGGTAATTTTAAAATGGAGATTTTTTATCAAAAAAATACAAACCTATTTACCAAATTGCGTATGTCCTCACGAACACTCACCAACGCTCGTAACATGAGTTCTTCGCTTCATACGGCATCAGGTTTCACTATAGCCCGCGCATTTCACTTGTGATGTGTATGAATTCAGGCCAAATGCTTATTCGAGCAAACAGAAAATATGTTAAATGATTATTCAGTGAAATTGAAGTTAGGACAAATTTTAAGTAGGGAAAAAGGATATTAGGTTAAATAGTAATTCGAACAATTAGAAATTAGGCCAAAAGAAAATTATATTATATGTAAATTAGAGTTTATGTGAATTCGGAGAAACGGAGATTAGGTCGAACAATAATTCGGTTGCATAAAAATTAGAATAATTGTTGATTCGATAATATGAAATTCGGTCAAATAGAAATTATGAAAAATGTAATGGGGATTATTCATCCGCCTCCAGACGAACACTCATCTCTGGTTTTACGCGTCACTCCTTACGTATATCACGTTGTATGCCTCTTCTTTCTTCTTTTTTTGTCTTTCTTTTTTTGTCTTTCAGATCCACCAATCGGTGACCTGCTTTGACACTGGACTAATTAAATCAAGCAAATTGTACAGCGTTACGGAATCGATTTTAGATCGAGATATAGGTAATGCGAGAGTAAAACTTTTAGTAACGCTTCTAACCAACAGAAGCAAATAAGATACGGAGTGATAAAGTCCGCTACATATATGTATGAGCCACACATTCATAACCTTGCGATAACTTGCGATTGGTTGGTTGGACAGTTCGAGCAAGGCGCCCCACCCCCGTGGGGCCCTACAGGCGCTCAGGCTAAAAGCCCATTGTGCCTAATCCCTTTCCCCTTGACGCTCACTAACCCTCCATTCCAGTCCTCCTGAGGAAGACTAGAATGTCGCCAGACTGTAGCGCCCTAATCTCCTCTGGTTCCAGCAAAGCAGCCCCGAGGATTTAGTGTCTGAGCCCAGCAAGTGCCTAGCATCGACCTAGGGCACGAAGGGACGTTTCATCGTCCCTTCCACATTTCCTACAGACAGTGCTGTCTATCAGCCCCATCTTGTATTTGTGGTAATTCAAATGGTTGTGCCCCGTGAGCAATTGTACCATTAGGCTCACATCTTTCTTGGGCTGGCTTAGGATATTTTTGGCAAAGTCCCTCCTGCGGCATACACAGTGTGTCCCCAAAATAATCGAACTTTATATTTATATCATACAACATGCAGCGCCATCTATTAAAAACTTACAGCATAAAAAAGATACATTCATCCTCTTTCAAACGCACCTAACTTCATTTAAATCGGATGACAGATGTTAAAGTTACAGCCATTTCAATACAAGAAAAAGTGTGCTAATGTTACAAAACAAAAATGGAACAAAGAGCAAATATAAAATTTTATGTTAAACTTGAAAAAAAATTCGCTGAGACATACGAATTGATGAAAAAAGTTTATAGTGATGATTGTATGAGTCGTACTCAAGTTTATACGTGGTTTACACGATTTAAAAATGGTCGTGAGGATTTAAATGACGACCTAAGGCCAGGTCGTTCAGAAGCTAGTAATCGTGCTGAATTTGTGGAAAAAGTCCGTGAAATCATTGGTATCGATGCAAATTTTACTACGAGAATGTTGGCTGAGGAATTAAATACGAGTAAAAACACTATTTGGAGAATTTTAACTGAAGATTTGGGTAAAAGAAAGATCTGTGCGCGTTTTGTTCCACATGAATTAAATGAAGACCAAAAAATCGCTCGTGTGGAGCATTGCAAAGACATTGTTGAAACTGCTGAAAACGATCCAGACTTTCTTGATTCGATCATAACTGGTGATGAGACATGGTGCTTTAAATATGACCCTGCAACTAAGCGTCAATCTGCTGAATGGAAGACCAAAGGCGAGCCAAAACCAAAAAAATTGCGTTTTCAGAAGTCTCGAATCAAGACAATGTTGATTACTTTTTATGATTCAAAGGGTATTGTCCACAAGGAATTTGTTCCAGAAGGTCGAACTGTTAATGGAGAATACTATTTAGGCGTTTTACATCGTTTGTGGAAAAGAATTTGTCGTGTTAGACCTGAATATCCAGCAGGAAAACAGCTGTTTTTATTGCACGATAATGCACCACCTCACAAGATCAAAAAAGTGAACGAATTTTTGATGAAAAAACGGATTTCTCTCATCAACCACCCTCCGTATTCAGCTGATATATCACCATGTGACTATTTTCTATTTCCAAAATTGAAAACCAAGATGAAAGGAGCATTTTATGATGATATCCCAGCCATTCAAGCAGCTGGAACAGAGGTGCTGAAGAACATTTCTATCAATGACATAAGAAAATCTATGCATGCGTTGGTTGATCGTTTCAAACGTTGTATTCAGTCTAATGGAACCTATTTTGAATAAATAATAACTTTAAAAGGTAATATAATGTGTATTTTATTCTATATCAAAAAAGTTCGGTTATTTTTGGGACACACTGTGTATGCCCAGGAGGGTCTTCGCCTGCCTACATCCCGTCACCTGCGCCCAGTACTTGGGGTGCTGCTGAACCACCCAGTTTTTGATATCCAGCCTGGTACAGCAGGCTGCCAGGCCCAGAAAGGGTTCTGGACCAATTGGCCTGCCTGCTGCCCCTTTTTTTCACAAATTGATCTGCTTTCTCGTTGCCCTTGATCCCTGAGTGACCAGGGACCAATATTAGGGCCACCCTATTGTTTTGTGAAAGTTAGATGAGAGCCTTTTTACATTTCCACACCAGAATCGATGTGATTTCCGGTTTCCCAACCGCCTTGATTTCCGCTTGGCTATCAGAACAGATGCTAATGCATCTGTCCCTTTTATTTTCTTCTATCAGCATCCACACACATCGGAGAATGGCATATACCTCCGCTTGGAATACCGTTGGGTATTGTCCCAGCGGGATCGCCATCCCCCTCTTGCGCGCGCTGTCATACAGTCCAACTTCCGTACAGCGCTCCGCCTTGGAGCCATCCGTAAACACGATGTCCCCTTCTAGGAAGGCCCCCCTCCTCCTTTTTCCACGCCTCCCTTTCAGGGATGCATGTCCGGAAGAGTTGGTCGAAGCTGTACCTTTTTGTTATTTTGTCCTGCCGCATCCTAAGAGTTGGCAGACTAACTAACTCGCATGGAAGCCTAGTGTGTTTAGGCCCTTGCGACCATGTACCCGTCGCAGCAAGACGTCCAACCGTCCGAGCCGCCCCCGCAGTTATCGCTACATGCAGGGGCTCCTCACAGAGCCTGATTCCCACTGCCGCTATTGGCGTGGTCCTTATTGCTCCAGTAGCAGCCCTGAACACCAGCGCCTGCAGGCAGCCCAGCCTTGCTTAGACCGTCTTCAGCTGCACCCTTGGCCACCAGACCACAGATGCATAGAGTAGCCTCGGTTTTAGAATCGCTGAGTAGAGACAGACCATCATGCACCGTCCCAGTCGCCACGTTCTACCGACGGTCCTTCTACACATCCAGAACGTTACAATAAACCTTCTGCACTGCGCTTCCAGATGCGACACCCAACTCAGTTTCTTATCTGCGATAGTTCCCAGGTATTTCACCGACTGGGCTACTCGGATCATCTTTCCGCCAAATTTGGGGCCCGATACCGCAGCCACCTTATATTTCCTCATGAAGACTACAAGATCAGTCTTCTCCGGGTTGACCGACAGCTCTGATGCTACGCACCAGAGCTCCACAATTTGCAAGGCCGACCTTGTGAGATCCATAACACTGGTCAACAAAATGTGACCTATGTACTCATGGAATGAGATATGTCATTTCCAGAGTAGTTTTTTGTGCTGAATCCGAATCTGGCCTCTATTTCTCTCCAGCACGTCAGGTTTTCGAGATTTATGTAATCAAATTTTTTTTTGAAAAATCACAAATCATGAGATGAAAGGTTGTAAGAAATTTTTTCAATTAAAATCAATATATGATTTCAATTCGTTTTTTAATGCCGAATCCATCGGTGTGCTTTTCTTTAATATCTTGTACGGTTGCCGAGATAATAGGAAAAAACGGAGAAAAAACGCGAAAAAAAGTGGTTTTATAAAAAACTAAATATATTGCTTACAAAAATTTTTTTTGAGTTTTCCCGGTGCCATTCTCTTTGTTTTTTAATTATAAAGAAATTTTAAAAAATTCAGGGTTCCAGCTATTACCGTTCAAAAGATACTCCGCAGAGAAGTTGTCTCTTTCTACAGAGTTGTCAGTTTGACGGCTCACATGTACTTGAAGCGAATCGTTGTACTCAGTAGGGTAGGTCCTTATTTTTCGATTTTCGTTTCTTCTTGGTCTCACCCCCCTATTTTGTTAGAATGACCAAAAAAATGATCTCACCCAAATTTTAGCGAATTCGGTTAATATTAACACGTGCCTCAAAGCACTCAAAATTTCTTGTGCAATTAACATGGGGAAAAGTACCGTCCAACTTCAAATGCAGGTATTTTTTTTATATTTCACCGAAATCCTTTGGCTCTGTGTAATTGTGATTTCTAGACTATGTTAAAAACACATCTACACGGAAAAATTTTTTTTGGAAAATTTACAAAATGGCGGACCCCTAAATTTGAACCAAAATAACAATTTCCACAATTGATAACAAAATCTCGTCAAATTTATACAAAAGGCAGATATATTTATTAAAAAGCACGCGATGACAATGAAAACACAAAATTTTGAAAACATTCAAGATGGCTGCCAATTTTCTGTTTTTTACTTGTTATTTCTTTGTTTCTCGATTACATCTTTTTAGGTGTCAATTAAAAGACATATATTATTGCAAAGAAACATATCTCGTAATGAACAAAAGTCAAAATTTTGAAGAATTCAAAATGGCGCCTTATGAAATTCTCTAAAACTCGTCTTTTCTAAGATATACGTCATAAAATCTACAAATATTGAGGAAAAATCAATTATATTGTTAGAAAGCTTATGGTTGGAAGTAAGTCTCGAAATTTTCACTAAAGTAAAAATGGATACCCGGATTCGAAGAAAATGGGATTCCCGGATGCGAAGAAGACCACCTGCTTGAAAAGTTCGTAAAACTGCAGTTATACTGGGAATGTCATTTCTTAATGTAATTTGAAAATTTATTATTAATGTAATGTATAATGTACTCTTAATGTAATTTCTGATTATATATTTCATATTTTGTTTAAATTTGTAAACATTGCGTAACTTTTCGAAAATAGTAATGAGGTACCCATTTTTATATTAGTGAAAATTTCGAGACTTACTTCCAACTATAACCTTTCTAACAATATAATTGATTTTTCCTCAAAATTTGTAGATTTTAGGACGAAAATCTTAGAAAAGACGAGTTTTAGAGTATTTAATAAGGCGGAATTTTGAATTTTTCAAAATTTTGACTTTCGTACATGACGAGATATGTTTCTTTGCAATAATATATGTCTTTTAATTGACACCTAAAAAGATGTGATCGAGAAACAAAGAAATAATGAGTAAAAAAAGAAAATTGGCAGCCATCTTGATTTTTTTCAAAATTTTGTGTTTTCATTGTCATCGTGTGCTTTCTAATAAATAAATCTGCCTTTTGTATAAATTTGACGAGATTTTGTTATCAATTGTGGAAATTGTTATTTTGGTTCAAATTTAGGGGTCCGCCATTTTGTAAATTTTGCAAAAAAAATTTTTCCGTTTAGATGTGTTTTTTTAACATAGTCTAAAAATCACAATTGCACAGAGCCAAAGGATTTCGGTGAAATATAAAAAAATACCTGCATTTGAAGTTGGACGGTACTTTTCCCCATGTTAATTGCATATGAAACTTTGAGTGCTTTGAGGCACGTGTTAATATTAACCGAATTCGCTAAAATTTGGTGGAGATCATTTTTTTGGTCATTCTAACAAAATAGGGGGGTGAGACCAAGAAGAATCGAAAATCGAAAAATAAGGACCTACCCTACTGAGTACAACGATTCGCTTCAAGTACATGTGAGCCGTCAAACTGACAACTCTGTAGAAAGAGACAACTTCTCTGCGGAGTATCTTTTGAACGGTAATAGCTGGAACCCTGAATTTTTTTAAATTTCTTTATAATTAAAAAACAAAGAGAATGGCACCAGGAAAACTCAAAAAAAAATTTTTAAGCAAGATATTTAGTTTTTTATAAAACCACTTTTTTTCGCGTTTTTTCTCCGTTTTATCCGATTATCGTGGCAATCGTACATGATATCAAAAAAACAAGCACACCGTTGGATTCGGCATTAAAGAACGCATTGAAATCATATATCCCGTTACGTTCTACGCTGAAATCAGGAACCTATTAATTTGATATTACAACCTATTAGAATGCTAAGAGTTAATTTCTAATGGGAATTTTTACTAGGGAATAGAAACATAAGACCTTCAGAATTGCATGGGGTCCAGTTGGGCCCTCATAATATATTAAGCCAGAAATAGTGTATGAATGGGTTTAGATGAATGGAGCATCGGTATCGCAAACTGTGTGCTACAACGGTTTTAGGTGATGAAGGACTGGAGTGATCTGGAGGAAAGATATCAGGATATTCGTGCGCGAGATCCAATTAAGGCAGATGAGTTCAAACGATGGATGACTACAAAGTTCCAAGAGACTGTTGCAGCTCTAGAAGCAAGTGGGGCTGCTGAAAAGCACCAGTTAAGTGCTATGCATCAGCAACGAGTTCAGGTAAGGTTATTTTTCTTTTCTTATTTTGTTATAAAATGTATCATAATTCTCTGAATTGAGGCTTTGATCAGTCCACGTACACACGTTCTTCACAGTTGATGAACGATTTCATAAAAATAAAAATAAACCAAGATAGTCGCCTATTTCTAATAGTTACAATTCAAACCTTACAGTTACATTAATGTATCGTTACTCAAAATTAAAAATATGAGTTCCGAAGAGATCTGTTAGGTCGTATTCGGAGTTTTCAGCGGATTCTGTGTCTGGAGAAAGCATACGGGAATGAAAGATATATTTTATAAAGATATATTTGATTTTGATGAAAACATTCTAACGATACCTATGTGGCCCTGAATGTGGGTACGCAACTCAGCGCTAGAGCGCCTGAGCATAGACAGCTCGTCTTACGTAAACACGCTCGAACTTGTGACTAGACAATTGCGATACTGGTATCGGACGAATTGAGAAAGGGTTTAGCATAAGGTAGCGACTTGAACACCATGCACTCATGCAAACAAGAGATTTACCCAGGTCTTATATACCTCAAATTGCTTTTTGTGAAGTGTTCTTCAAGGATTTCTTTAAGCGATCATTCAGCAGAAAGGGTATCATAAATTCTACCTAATGAATCACAGTGCAATGTATCCAGAACTGATATACAGTGCTGCCAGATCCTGAGCGCTGAAAATCCGTATTTTAAGGCATAGCAGGGTGGGGGTAATGAGGAAAAAATCCGTATAAATCCGTATCATTTAAAAAGCTGCTTGCAATGTATCTTTTAATATGCCAAACAGAAGTTTAGATGTAATATTGCACTGATTTAATTAATTTAATTTGGTTTTTATATCAAATATTGTATATTAAGGTAGGTCGAAAAAAAATAGGAATCAGACATTCCAGCCATGCGCAAAAAGTAGCACATTGGGACCCTAAAAAAGTATAAAAAATTTGAAGACGATATATATATATATATATATGGCTTGGTTACGCGCGCTCGAAAAATATGTTTAAAAAACTTATTTGCAAGGTTTTGAAATTTTTCTTGATTTCAAATTTCGTTGTGTTCAGAAAGGTGATAAATTCTCAATTTTTTGCAGATTTTTAAAAGTGATTTCCTACAAGATAATGACAGTTTAATTTACCCCTAAAATAAATAAAAAATTCTAACTCCTATGTATATGTATAACATGATAATTATTTGAGGTATTTAGAAGCATTCTAGTTATAAAAATGCATTTAAAAAAATCGGCAAGTCAAAGGAATCAAAATTGTAAAGACCCAGATAAAAATTAGTGCGCAGGATGCGCGCATTGTGGAGGTATGTGTGCGGATTAATCCGACGTGCGTTCAGATCTCCACACAGATGTGTCATCCATGGAGGCACATAAGCGGCACACGCCATGCGAGGCACGCGCATGCGTACATGAAGCAGATACTTAGTGCGCGTGGATTACGTATCTTTAAATTATTTATTTATAATATATGAAGTAGTTAAAAAAGTTTCATTAAAAAATTGTATTGGAATAGAATACAAAATAATCTTTGAGTAATACAAAATTAGTTAGAATAGAGGGTTTCTGAAACATTTTTTAACGCAAAACTAATTAAATAATTATGTTAACATGTGCTTAATGTAGCATGGACTTAACATACTTATAGTTTGTCGTAAAATCATAATATTCTTTAAATAATATAAATAATGTCGAATTATATGTCTTTTGCAAAACTCTTACACATATAATCGCACGCTCAAACGCTTCCAAAAATCGCACTCGCTGGGGATCGAACCCTTGACCCTAACATCCTAAACGCACGCACTAACCACCTGAGCTATTTAACCGCTTAGAGTTCGTAGACAAAATCTCAGCCAAGCTCTTGCGCTGAAAATCCAGAGATAATTGCCAGCAATACATTCTTAATTTTTTGTGATTTACACATTTTATAAATAGTTGGATTAGAAAGTGTTTCATTTTCAAATTTTTAATTAATGTGTTATAAAGCAAAATATTTTCTCATATATTAGCTATTTGAATTACAAATTTTTTTAAAAAAATTATGTTTCAAAAAATATTTCGATCCGCGAAAATTGAAATTTGGAAACTTATTGTCTACGAAACTTTTTATATTAAAGTTTACCATTACACAGTAATGGTTCAGAATGAATTTCAATCGGAAGCTTTCGCTAGGGAGTTCAAGATTTTGTGCCCACATGTTGCCTGCATGTATGCGCCGCATAATTTCGCCAAAGGGTGATTGTACACTTGCTCGCATTGTGCCGCGCATTGTGTACGCACTCCAGTTACAATCACAAAATGCTCGCAAATATGATGCATTTTAGCATGCATGTCATGCGTACATCGGCGTGCGCATAAAGTGCGTGCACACATTGTTATCTAGGACAGACAAAATTTTTTTTTTACAATTTTGATTCCTTTGACTTGCCGATTTTTTTAAATGCATTTTTATAACTAGAATGCTTCTAAATATCTCAAATAATTATCATGTTATATACATAGGAGTTAGAATTTTTCATTTATTTTAGGGGTAAATTAAACTGTCATTTTCTTGTTGGAAATCACTTTTTAAAATCTGCAAAAAATTGAGAACACTTTTGTCATCTTCCTGATATATATATATATATATATATATATATATATATATATATCAGGATATATATATATATATGTCTATTTTCTGTCACCGTTGCATTATAGGCAAATCTGAACTTAAAATACAAGTTAAACCGCACAAAAATTTACAGACAAACTCCCTGAAGTAGAAACAAAAGCTTACAGTCATTACAGAAACCCTCATAAAAAGATATAACACATAATCGGTGAATAAAATCCCCAAAATATACCTATGTAATATTTGTCACCACCTACGAATTGAGTGTTTTGCATGCTCACAGGTTTTCCGCGCATGGTTTGAAAATTCTAAAAAAAATCATGCTAGTTCAGTGGAATATAGACTACTGAAATTTCATTGATTTGACACTGTGCTTTGATTTATAACTCAGCAAGAAAATCTCAAAGTCGTGTCACCCCTTTCACGATTTAAATGTCCACTCCTGGGTCTCGAGCTGTAGAAAATGCGCGCAACCACCTAGGTCAAAAATCTTTCGATTTTTTGCTATATTTTGGTTGCCATTAGACACCACATAAGGGAAAAACGTGTGCTCTCAAAATTATAGAAGTATCACACATTCAAATATCGAAAATTTTGATTTTGTCGAAAAAATATCTACTCCATCGTCGTACTTTACTCGAAAAATACTTCCCTGCTGGAAGTAAAAAGATAGAAAGAGATAGAAATTATTGGATTGAAAGAGATAGAAATTTTCTATCCCTTTCAAGTAGCCGATTTGCATCCCCAAAACGTTATCTTTTTTTATCCCCCACTCTATCCCTGTAAATGTTAATATCTATCTCTTCCTATCTCGCAGTTTATCTCTCATATCATCGAATATCTATCTCTTTGAATCCCTCAGTTTATCAATCAAAGATGAAAATAACTATCTTCTTCTATTTCTTAATGTATCCGACATATCTGTCTCCTCCTATCCCTCAGTCTATCACCCAGGTTGAAGAAAAGCTATCTCTTTCTATCTCCTTCTCTATCACGCTTGTCTATCTCTTCCTATCCCTGACTCAATCACCCAGATTTAAGAATAGCTATCTCTTTTTATTGCTTAATCTATCCCAAACATCTATCTCTTTCTATCCCAGAACCATTATCCTTTTCTATCAACTCTTGCTGGAAATGCTTATCTTTTTCTATGTCAAAGTCTATATCTCCCTAGAATGAACTTTAATCTCTTACTATACCTGAGTCAATATTCTTGTCCCTGATTACTCATCTTTTATTATCCGTCAGTTTATCCCACCCGACTGAATCTTGTATCTCTTTTTATCTCTTCTATCCATCCTTTTCTCGGAATGAAGTATATATCTTATTCCAAAACATATGTATATATTTTCCATAAGATTAACTATTGTTTGAGTGATATATTCTGTGTAATTTTGCGAAGAATAGTTAATATTATGGAAAACAGATACTTGATATTTTGGAATATAAGATATATCTTATTATTTCTGAATAAGGAGGAATAAGAGATAGAAAAAGCGAAAAATTTTTAGTCGGAAAGAATAAAGTGAGGTATATAATAAAAGGTAAGCAAAATCACGAATATCGACTCAAATATAGAAAGATATGAAAATTCATTCTAACGAGATATAGAATAGAAAAATATAAGACAGATTTATTAGATATGAAGAGAAGGATTTTAATCGAAATAATTTAACTCATTTTAACTTATTAAAAATTTTAATATTTATTAACGTTTTTTGGAACATCTAATAAGCAATCGAAATCATCGATTAAAACAGGAACATGTAATCTTAAGACAAATATACTATGATACAGGCAATATCTGAATTCCAGGCATTATTTACTTTGCCTTATAAACATAATAAATTTGAAACGTTGAGTGTTGTCTTTAAATAATCATTATAATATAGTACAACAATGTTGAAACATAAATAAGTAGACGCTTAAAACTAGTTTTACTTTTTACATCCCTTGAAAATTTGAGTTTTTACTCTCTCAGAAATAAAAACTAAGTAAAACGAACAATAAAGAATAATCTACAGTTCATTAGAACTCGAACAAATATAACTCGTTATATATATGAAAGTCTGCTCAAAACTCGAGATTTTTAAAAGATTATTATTATATTATAACTATCTGAAAAGCAACCTATTATCATATTTGAGGTTTGCACTTTGTAATTTGCTATATCAGTTTCTCCAGTTTTATTTTTTGTTCAAAAATAATCAATAAATGAAATCATAATAAAATGAAAGAAATAAAAATGATAAATATTTTTTGCTAAAACTATCAAAATAGTGCACTAAAAAAAATGGTTTATCTGTCCCAGCTAGACGTATAACTGGATTTCGTAATTCCAAGAAAATATAGCTGTGTTACCTTAATATCTAGCTGAGTTACCTAAATATCTAGCTGTTTTAGTTAAATTTTACCATCCAGAAATAATCTACCTAATTTACTTAGATAATTTCTAGATGGCAAAACTTAGCTAAAACAGCTAGATATTTAGGTAACTCAGTTAAAAATTTAGGTAACACAGCTATATTTTTCGGAATTGTAAAATCCAGCTATATGTCTAGCTGGGACAGCTAAACCACTTTTTTCAGTGTGAAGAACATGAAAACGTACGTCCATAAACTTTTTTTTACCATTTTCCGAATGTTTCAAAAAATAATATTTGTGAAAAAAACCCTGAAGGAACTGACGTGGCTCATATGACAAGAGTTCACATGTTTTTGGTAAATAATGGTTTTCCTTTTTCTTTCACTGAAAAAAGTGGTTTAGCTGTCCCAGCTAGACGTATAGCTGGATTTCGTAATTCCAAGAAAATATTGCTGTAATACCTTAATTTCTAGCTGAGTTACCTAAATATCTAACTGTTTTAGCTAAATATTAAGGTAACTTAGCTAGGAAATTAGGTAACATAGCAATATTTTCTTGGAATTACGAAATCCAGCTATACGTCTAGCTGGGACAGCTAAACCACTTTTTTCAGTGTTGAGAAAAATTACGATCTAATTTTTGGCTTAAAGATAAAATAATTTTAATTCAGAATAATTTGTATGTAGAAAAATCTCTATAAAAGTATCAAGTTTACGCTCACCGCTATAAATACCAGTAAGTTACACGGTAACATATCCATGTAGACTGCTAAAATTCCAATTTTTCTTCCTCGTTTACAAAAGGAATTGGGTCTTCTTCTTGTTGTTGTTCCTCTTCCTATTAAGAAAATTCAATTGTTAACAATTATATAATGAATATACAAATTTAAGTAGTAAGATTAAGTTGATTTAAAATCCAAAAAACGTCCAATGTCCCAAAGACGTTTTTGGGACGTATTTGGAACATTGGACGTTTTTTGGCCTGACATAGGACGTTTTTAGGACGTTTCAGAATGTCCTAAAAACGTCTTTCAATTTTTTGCCCATTGGGTATCTATAAAAAAATCTTACCAATAGCGTTGACTCTTCTACCTCTGATTCATGGTTCATCGGGGTCTCGCTATTTTCATGGTTTTGTTCAGTATTATCTGTATCGATGAATTCAATTTGATTTTCCTTCTCTTCATTTGATTTGAAGGGATGCATTGCTGAAATTAAAATCACATCTTAAAAGGAGAACCTTATTAAAAAAAAACGAAAGATAGAGTATAAAATGATCGAGATTTTTGAACTTACTAATCATTTTTTTGCAATGATTACTCCGAAGTTTAGTAATATGTTTGCTGATGATGCTTGGTACTTCGTTTCTGAAATAATTTACCTGCACTGGATCGTAAGGTGGTATGCAGTGGGTAGCCAAATGTACAAAAGAATCTAGAAATTAATAGATTGAAATTAATAAACCACAAGCTCATCACCATTACACATGTTTAAAGTTACAAATTATGCAATTTTTATAACAAACCTTGTATTGCGCGAATGATTTTCCCATCAAGGCGAGGGCGTGGACGTGTAGTAGGGTTCGATTTTTTGTTCTGTTTGAACAAGCTCCAGTGACACTACTATTTATGAGAATTTTTAACTCAAATGTTGCCTCTGCTAAGTGGTTAACAAACGTCTGGGGAGATTTTGCCAATACTAAAACACAGTCATATTTATCCCTTTCAATCCAGATGTTTTGTCCGACGTGAATCTGAAATAAAATTGAATTTAATCTTTTTTTACTGGAGAAGAACGTGAAATTTGCAAATATAAATTATATGTAGGAGACTCGCACTTTATTTTCCTTTAAAGCACCAACTTTCTCGAAAGTCTCGAGACTTAAATTAAAATATATTTATAAATATAAGCTATTACTGTATACATACTGTCCATTGTGTCTAGTCGCAACAATAATTTGTCTTGAAGACCCGTGTTCCTTCTATTACATTCCAGTATCTCTTCTTGTAGTTCAGTAATATCTTTTTTCGCAATTTCCCTATTTTGTTCTTTTAGCAAATTTCTTAAGAAGTCGAAGTCGTCCTTTGAATCAATATGTACTTCTTCATTCTCTGACTCAGAATCAAGATTCTCGTCACCTGCTGAGTTTTTTTTCGTCTGCTCTTTTACAGGAGCTGGTTTTTTTAACTTCAAACCGTCTTTTCGTTTTGCGTTCTGGACCTGAAAAGAAGGTAGTCGTAAAATCTATGTTTTTCAATAAAGGAACTATATAATGTATGAAGTAAAATATACTTGATTCAAAAGTCCTTCCTCACTCTCTGACCCAGAGTCACGGTTCTCGTCAACTAAGTTCTTTTTCTTTTGCTCTTTTACAGGGGCTGGTTTTTTCAAGTTCAAACCGCCTTTTTGTATTTCTTTCTGGACCTGAAAAAAAGTTAGTCATAAAATTTATGTTTTTCAATTAAGATATAGTAACTTTTGGAACTGTATGAAGTAACATACTTTATCCACTTGTGTGGATAATTTGTGTTTTTGTGTGTTTTTGAATTTTTGTTACTTTTGATTCTATCATGCTTGATAGTTCTTTTGATGTCGGTTGGTAGACACGTTTGGCAGATTTTTTCTGCAAGATTGAGGAATTCAGATGGGAATTTTCATCAGCCTCCGAACCTGATGTCGCTGGAGTAGCTTTACTCAATGGTGGGTACTTATGTCTCTCAGAGCTCATTCTGTGTACAGCTTCTTTCCTTGTCTCTGTAATGTACATAGGACGTTTCGAAATATATAATTTGGCCACAAGGATACATAAAAATTATAATTTGGACACTGGTACTAACAAATTAACTTTTTTTTGTTTCTTAAATTAACAGATTAACCCTAATCATTTTTCCTTGTAACCCTTTGAATTCTCACCAAATTATCTGAAAATATACAGATTTTGCAGGTATAATTTCTTTTTAGAAAGGACATTTATAAATGAAAATATAAACTTTCGGTAAATTATTTTTCAGTGTGTCTCTCAATTCCTGAAAAAAAATCCATGATATTTCCTGGTTTTTCCAGATATAACTAGGGGTGCAATTATGAGCACACATTCTCATCACACTTCGCGCACTTGCATTCGTTTACCAACCTTCATCGTTGCTATATACTTTTACAATTTAAATTACTTTAGTTTCAAATGAAGAAGAAAACTAATTTACTTAAGGTTCTATCGACCTTAAGGAACACATTCTCATCAGAGCACTCACGCTTCACACTTTATATTTAATTCAAGCATCATATATATTAGGTGTACAACTTTGCTTCCGCCGTTTTTCGATAGATGGCTGCAGCGGTAAGTGTCGGTTGAAATAGGCAGGTTAAAAATTTCATACAGTAAGCTTCGACGTCTGTCAACATAACGATAGCACCACATTAGTGAATTTGTGTTTGCATCAGAAGTGTATTCTCGATCGAAGAGGTCAGTTTTCGAGCCAAATTCTCGTCATTTGCGGGAATCGTTGATTTTCTGCATTCATTTGAAGAAAACTGCGGCTGAGGCTCATCGAATGCTCTCAAGTGCTTACGGTGACGCTGCTCTTAGTGAAAGAACGTGTGGTGAGTGGTTTCAACGCTTTAAAAGCGGTGATTTTGATGTCGAGGACCGGCATGGCAGCGGAAGAGAAAAAATTTTCGAAGATTCCGAACTGGAGGCATTACTTGCTGAAGACTCGTGCCAAACGCAAGACGAATTAGCAGAATCATTGGGAGTCACTCAACAAGCAATTTCGAAACGCCTCAAAGGCATGGGAATGATTCAGAAGCAAGGAAATTGGGTTCCTTATGAATTGAAGCCAAGAGACGTTGAACGCCGTTTCTTTGCTTGTGAACAGCTGCTTCAAAGACAGAATCGGAAGGGTTTTTTACATCGCATTGTAACCGGCGACGAAAAATGGGTCCACTACGATAATCCCAAACGCAGAAAATCATGGGGAATGCCCGGACATGCCTCCACATCTACGCCCAGACCGAATATTCACGGTGCCAAGGTTATGCTCTGCAGTTGGTGGGACCAGCTCGGTGTGGTGTATTATGAGCTGTTGAAATCGAGTGAAACTATCACAGGGGATCGGTATCGAACGCAATTGATGCGTTTGAGTCGAGCATTGAAGAAGAAACGGCCACAGTATCAAGAGAGACAGGATAAAGTTATCCTGCAACATGACAATGCTCGACCACATGTCGAAAAACCCGTCAAGACATACTTGGAAACCCTAAAATGGGAAGTCTTACCCCAACCGCCGTACTCTCCAGATATTACTCCTTCCGACTACCATTTGTTCCGATCGATGGCACATGGCTTAGCTGAGCAGCATTTCCACTCTTATGAAGAAGTTAAAGAATGGATCGATTCGTGGATCGCCTCAAAAGACGCAAAGTTTTTTCGAGATGGTATCCGACAATTGCCCGAAAGATAGCAAAAAGTAGTGGCTAGAGACGGACAGTACTTTTAATCATAAACAGGTAATCACTTTTTCAGAATAAAGCCTCAAATTTTCGAAAAAATTGGCGGAAGCAAAGTTGTGCACCTAATATTATTTATAGTTATTTAAAAATTATAATCATACTAAACTCTATACTTCGGTATATCTTAGAATTAATAGAAGATTAATTTATTTAATGTTCTATTGATCTTAAAAATCCTATTTTCCAAAAAGCGCTCCAGATTTTCGTTAGTTATTATTTTTAAATGCCATTCAAACCTTGCGA
Source organism: Synergus gifuensis (assembly GCA_904066015.1). NCBI lineage: Eukaryota > Metazoa > Arthropoda > Insecta > Hymenoptera > Cynipidae > Synergus > Synergus gifuensis. Next base: position 71,415 of record CAJFCO010018375.1, on the reverse strand, counting down.
TTTGTGTTAAAATTTTTTAAAAAATATTTTTGATGATTAACACAAAAACTAATTATCATATTAAAAAATGGTCATGGAAGAATTTGTAGCTCTTTTAAAGACCAATAACACTGGACAACAAAATATGACCTATATCGGGTTGGGACGAGATATATCATTTCCATGGTAGTTTTCTGTGCTGAATCCAAATCTCACCTCCGTTTTTTTCGTTGATCTCAAATTTTTGAGTTTTTTTGAGTTAAAAATTTTTTCGAAAAATCACAAATCGTGTGATAAAAGGGTGAAAAAATTTTTTTCACGAAAAGCGATACAAGCTTTCGATGCGTTTTTTAACGCAGAATCCATTGGTGTTTTTGTTTTTTCGATACCTCATATAGTTTCTTAGATATTTTTAAAAAACAAAAAAAAACACGACAAAAAATGAATTTACAAAAATCCTTATATTTAAGTGAATAAATTTTATTTTGTAGTCTCTCAGGTCTCATTCTCTTCCTTTTTTGAAGCAGAAAAAATTTACAATAAGTTTACAGTTCCAGCTGTAACGGTTCGGAAGTTACATGACAGAGAACTTGTCTCTTTCTATAGAGTTTCCAATTTGACGGTTTACAAGTACTCAAGACAAATCATTGTATTTTTTCTAATATCTCATTGCAGTAATGGCTTTAATATTTGCAATAAGAATAATAATAATAATTAAAAACTTTAAAAATATATTTATAAGCAGCTACTTACCAGGTGTGTAAATATGAAACCCGAATTTTTGTATAAAAAATACACTTTTATTGTATAAAAATGATAAAGAATATTTTATTCAAAGTATGCTCCATCGCTAGCTATAAATTTTTCCCACCTGTCTGGCAATTGGTGGATGCCACGCCAAAAAAATTGTTACTCTATCGAGGCAAACCAGTCATCGAGCCACTTTCGTACATTTTCGTAAGAAGTGAAGCGCTGCTCAGCAAATGCGTGTCCCATCGATGCAAATAGGTAGTAATCGGACGGAGCCATGTCTGTTGAGTAAGCCGCATGCGCAAGTATTTCCCAACTAAATGCCTCAATCGTTTCTTTAACCAGTTTTGCTGTGTGTGATGGTGCATTCTCATGAAGCAAAATCACTTTGTGTTGCCTTTTTTGATATTCTGGTCATTTTTCACGCAAAGCCTGATTCAGATCGATCATTTGTTGTTGGTAGCGTTGAGTATTAACGGGTTTTCCAGGTTTTAGCAGCTCATAATATATGACACCCTTCTGATCCCACCAAACACAAAGCATTGTCTTCCGTCCAAAGCGATTTGGCCTTGCAGTCGATGTCGATGGTTCGCCCGGAGTTACCCATGATCTTTTACGTTTAGGATTCTCAAAATATATCCATTTCTCATCGCCAGTCACAATTCGATGGAGAAATGACTTTCTTTTGAACCTGGTGAGCAGCATTTCGCAAGTGGTTTTTCGGTTTTCCTGCTGTCTTTCATTCAGTTCATATGGAACCCATTTTCCCACCTTCTGGATCTTTCCCATGGCTTTCAAACGTATGGAGACGGCTTCTCGTGTCACATTTAATTGATCTGCGAGTTGTTGTTGCGTTTGAGCATCATCCTCATCCAACAATGCTTGCAATCCGCTGTCTTCAAACTTTTTTGATGGTTTTCCACGTTCTTCGTTTCTTACATCAAAATCGCCATTTTAAAATTTTTTAAACCACTCAAAGCACTGTGACTTACCAAGAGCATGCTCACCGTAAGCTTCGACAAGCATTCGATGCGATTCTGCAGCAGTTTTCTTCAGATGGTAACAGAAAATCAATGCTGTCCGCAAATCAAACTTTCCGGGCACAAATTTTGACATTTTTAACGCTATTACTAACTATACTATTGTATGAAACTTGTATTGTCGTGAGTCAAAAATCTTTGTCAGATATGTGAACAATAAAATGGGGCCATTGTCGCGGTTTGTCGGTAACTACATAGACAGGTAGAGCGATCTATTGGCAAATTCCGGTTTCATAGTTACACACCTGGTATACTCCCTAGAAACTTTTTCTTTTGCATGCTCGACGGTGATGAGCATTTGGTTCATCAGTCACGAGCCTCCAGCAGTAGTCTGCTAAAGCGTTCACACTCCAGTTACCTTGGTATCTCTTTTCGATTTCAGCGATTTCTTGATGAAACCGTTCCCCGTGTTCATCACTGACTGCCCCTAAATTTTCTGGAAAGAAGTCCAAGTGCGAGTGAAGAATGTGAATCTTTAGTGACATGTTCACTTTCATTTCCTTGTAGTTCTGCAGCATAGTGTTTATCAGGTGTTTGTAGTTTCTGTATTTTGTGTTCCCCAAGAAATTTGGAGCATGCAAAAGAAAAAGTTTCTAGGGAGTATAAGTAACAGCTTATAAATATATTTAAAAAATTTTTTAATTATTATTATTATTCTTATTGAAAATATTAAAGACATTACTGCAATGAGATATTAGAAAAAGTACAATGATTCGTCTCGAGTACTTGTAAACCGTCAAATTGGGAACTCTATAGAAAGAGACAAGTTCTCTATTATGTAACTTCCGAACCGTTACAGCTGGAACTGTAAGCTTTTTTTAAATTTTTTCAGCATCAAAAAACGAAGAGAATGAGACCTGAGAGACTAAAAAAAATTTATTCACTTAAATATAAGAATTTTTGTAAATTCCTTTTTTTTTGTTTTTTTTAAAATATCTAAAAACTATATGAGATATCGAAAAAACAAAAACACCAATGGATTCTGCGTTAAAAAACGCATCGAAAGCATGTATTGCTTTTCGTGACAAAAATTTTTTGACCCTTTTATCACACGATTTGTGATTTTTAGAAAAAAATTTTAACTCAAATAAACTCAAAAATTTGAGATCAACGAAAAAAACGGAGGTCAGATTTGGATTCAGCACAGAAAACTACCATGGAAATGATATATCTGGTCCCAACCCGACATAGGTCATATTTTGTTGTCCAGTGTAATTATGTTCTTATAATTTTCTCTGTATCACGCGTTATTTGGCTAAAAATTTGAATTTTAGATTTTTCAATAAAATTCAAAAAATGGTTACATCAGTCCTGTAGGGCATTCAAAAAGATATATTTTTCATCCTTTACTCTTTTTCATATCACTTTTTCATATCACTTTCATTCTTTACTCTTTTTCATATCACTCTTTTTCATTTAGGACACTAAACGAGTATACCAAAGGTATAATTCCAGGTTTTCCAGGTTTTTCAGGATGGGTAAATACCCTGTAAATTTTTATTTGTAGATATTTTTTATATTTTCAATTGTAAACCTTCCAAATTTTACTAATCCAGAAAATATTCCAAATTATACGTTAAGCAGTGAACATATTAAAAACTATAAGATGAAGGTTCTTAAGGGCATGCTCTACGGTGACAAAACGTAACCAATTTTTTTGGCGCTCACCATGTCCAAACGGAATCATATATCGCTCTCAAAATTTGGAATACAGGAAATGAGACACTAAATTGCTATTGTATATTTAGTTGGAGTCAAAATTTTGAAAAAAATCAAGTCGGTAAAGTAGGGATCTGATTTTTTTTCAAAATTATGGCTCCAACTAAATATACAAATGTAATTTAATGTCTCATTTCTTATATTCCAAAGTTTCAGAGCGATATATTATTCCGTTTGGACATGGTGAGCGCCAAAAGAAAATGTTTACAACCAAGCGTAGAGCATGCCCTTAATTTCATTTAAGGGTAGACACCACCGAAATTTCAACCCGTTTAAATTTAAATGGCCAAAAGGTGTTAATTTTTTTTAAAGCATTATTTTCGACGTAGAATGACGTAACGTATTAAAAAAAATTATAGAAAAATTTTTGAGCTATTTAGAATGAAGTTGAAATTATTTAAACTTTGCTCTTTAAATTGATCATCTTCTGAAAGTTTCCTTATTTCCCATTGGCAATTTTTGTGTACACTTTTTTTTACGATTTTGAACAAACTATTATAGATTTACCGATATCTTGAATACTTGAGAAAATAAAAATTCTAAATAGCTCAAAAATTTTTCTATATTTTTTTTAATACGTTACGTCATTTTACGTCGCGAAAATAATGCTATAAAAAATAAACACGTTTTATCCATTTAAATTTAAAGGGGTTAAAATTTCGATGGTGTCTCCCATTAAAACAGAAAACTTCTTTAATTTAAATTGTAAAATACAACCATATCTAGTTTTAAAAAAATCAGTCAAAAAAATAGTTTAAAATAAAAGCAAAAGTTGAAAATATTACACTACACTGAAAAGTATACTTCCGTTCGGGGAAGTTGTGTATAGAAAAAGTACCCTTATTTTATTACTCTTCATTTTAGATCTACTATTAATTTCTTGAACAATTAAAAATTGCGGGAAGTACTTATAGAAAGAAAACTGATCTTAGCACATGCCTTTAAAAGTTAAATTCTTTGGTTTTTTCTCAAGATGCCATCCCATGTCGGCAGAAAACTTCGGCGTAAAACCGAAACTCATGAGAGTGAAAGAGACAGACAGATCTGCCTATCTCTGTCACTCTCATGAGTTTTTGCTTTACGCCGACGTTTTCTGCCGACATGGAACAGCACCTTCAAGGTGCCGTCCCATAATTGCGTTTTGCGTTGCATCATAATGAGAGAGAAAGAGACAGAATAAGTATACTTTTGTCTTTTTTTCTCTCATTATGACGCACCGCAAAACACAATTATAAGGCACCAGCCTCAGCTATTTAGAATAATAAAATAAAGGGAAAAGAAAAATTTTTTAAATATTTTTACACCAAATGAAGAACCAATGCGCGGGAATTCACTTTTGAGGTTAGACCGGTGAACGTTAATGATTCTGCTTTCATTTTTTTACAATTCACAATCATGCACAATTGTAGGTAATACATATGTATAATGTACTTACTTGTCACGAATAAAACAAATGCAGAGCATTTTTTATTTGCACCTTTCTCGCAGTTGACGTTGAAAAGTTTGCCTCGATCAAAGTTTTTAGCATCAAAATTGCTGAGAATTTCACTCGTATTTATTACAGACACGTCAGAGTGCCCCGCGCACCTACGTGAGTATTTTACACACGCGAACATCATTATTTGCACTGAAATGGTACTGAAATCTTGACCACGATTTTTTTCACATGCAATGCTGTGATGTTCTGATCAAACAATGAACTACAATGAAGCATTCAAGAATCAAGCATGGCTACACCGGTCGGTCGGTTGGCGTCATCACGTGACTAATTCATAATTTGGTAAACGTCCAATGAACGTTGACAATGATTGGAAAACGCCAATCAGCATGACGTTTTATTTCTTGCTGAGAATTTGAATATTTTCAACAATGAAAAGTTAATAATTGAGAGAATGTGTATTCTGAATTCACGATGAGAGTCAAAATTTTTGATATATAAATATCTAAAACGTCATAAATTCAGGAATACTATTATAGCTGTTTATATTGGTAAGTATGATTAATTTATAGGTCATTTTATAATAAAAGTATATAAATATTATACCTTTAATATATATTTATATATTATAACCTAATAAATTGAAATATATATGTATGTACGTATATATGTATGAATGTATAATGCATACATATATATTAAGGTTATGTTCCACATATAAACTCAAAAATACGATTAAAATCGGGGTTATATATTTAATACATTTTATGTATATATATTTCAAGAAGAGTAAAAAATTTATGTAATGTAATTATATATGTATATATATATATATATATATATATATATATATATAATTTTCCTTTTTTCAATTAAAAAAAATATATGTTATATTTTATTAAATCAACATATATACTTCGCCCGGATGCAAAATAATGGTCTCTTCATGAACTTTAAAATAACCTATAGCTTATTCGTATTATATAATACCATAGAGATATAAGAATAGAGGTGAAAAGGATAGGCTCTCCAATGAGTGGAAGTGTCCCCCTAATAGAAAGAGAAAGGAAATCAAAGGACGTAATTAATTAATTAATTAATTAATTAATTAATCACTCTTTAGTGACGCATGGACATGCGCATTAGAGAGAGACAGGAAGGGTTCTTTTGATCTCCTTTCTCTTTCTTTTAGGGGGACACTTTCAGTGCACGCCTTTTCACCTCTATTCTTATATCTCTATGTATAATACATATATGAAATTCTGGATTTGATATATATTATTATTATTATTATTATTTCTTCCAGGCAGTCTTATATATATAAACGCATAAACAATATATATATCTTTTTCAAAATGGATGCACGGAGAGAAAAATCAGCGTATGAAGCGACGCTTATTCGTCGTTTGAAGCTACGAGTCTTGATCGTCGTTCAAAACGACGAGAATCGTAGCTTGAAGCGACGAATACGTATCGTCGTTTGAAGCCACGACTTTCGTCGTTTGAAACGACGTGGATCGTGGCTTGAAATGACGATCGAGCTGCAACCAAAAATAAGCCCCGCCCATATCAAAACGCTTGCGCAGCGGCGTGTTACATTCAGCAAAATTCATGCTGCGTAACAGCTAAGTATTTCTCGTGTATTTATAATAATTATTTATTATTATTTATGGATCTTAATTTTTGAAACAATTTAAAAGGAGTTATTAAAATATATATATATATATATATATATATATATATTATAGGTTATAATGACACATTTATATGCTTCAAGAACACTAATAAGGACACCGAACTCCAGTGGTGGGGGTAAGGCAGCCGTGAGCCCAAAAACGTTGACGGCGGTG
>CAJFCO010018375.1:23785-64024 GCA_904066015.1 Synergus gifuensis | reverse complement strand
ATATATATATATATATATATATATATATATATATATATATATATATATAATTAAAGTAGTATTCATAAAAAATAAAAGATTCGGAAGAAATAAAAGATAAAAAATGTCATTTATTAAAATATATTTTTTCGTATTTTTGGTAGAATAAGAAAATAATAACTTTTAATAGTCTTTATCCATCTGTCATTCTCATTCTAAATAGGAATTTTCTTTTTCGGAGAACCTAAAAAATTCGGGGAAAGGGGGGGAATTGTTGCTCTTTAAAGCCAAACAAAGTTGATTATTAATAATACATATATATATATATGTCTTTTTTTGCAATTTTAAGATGTATCCTTACGTTGGGTATAAAGTAAACAATTTTGCAATATCTTTAAACTAATTTTGAATGGTTAAATGTAATAATAGATAATGTTAAAGGAGTAATATTTATCCCAGCTCTAAATTCCTTTATTATTTCTATTTACAGATTCTAACGCACCATCAGCGAATCACATGGACGATGCAAAAATAAAAGAAACGACAAGTACTTTGTATTCTGACAGTTTATCAGATATGGAAATAAACTTGACTTCCGTAGAGAACAATTCTCTAGCAACAAGTTTGCCATTAGAAGAGGATTCAAAGTCAGAAGGATCCGAGATCGAAAAAACAAATTTAAATAATGAAGCCTTTTTTTCCAATTCTTCAAATAATTCTGGCGACGATGACTGGGATGTTTATGAGAATTGTGAAGGATACTGTGGCAATGAAAGTGACAAAAATTTTGAAAAGACAGACGAATCTTTAAATTCTTTTAGGAAAATGAGTCATCTAATAATGTTCCCCGAGTCTCAATTATCTACTCGTGATGTATCGCTGATGTTAATGGCATATAGTATATGCTTTCATTCCACGTATGAGGCAAGAGATGCTTTGTTCGAAATGTGTAAAATTTTTGCCGGAGATCGTTTTCAAACGTGGAACACAAGTAAATATATAATGAATTAGTTATATGATCCACCTGATGAATTTATAAAATTATGCTTTCTATGTGAAAAATGTTGTAAACCATTACTACCACCGGTTTCAAAAGCAAAATTTAAAAAATGCAACGTTACTTCTACAGGATGAAGAAATAAAAGCTGCGTTACTAAAAAATATTCGCGATCTAAAAGTACGTGAAAAAGAGTCCGTCGAAATAAGGGATGTCTACGATAGTGTATTGTACAAGAAGTTACTAAAGGAAAACTCTGATTCTCACTTTATAACTTTGAATATCTCTACGGATGGTGCTCCGCTTTGCAACAGTGCAAAGAAGTCATTTTCACCTACGCAAGGTATTTTGAATGAATTAACTCCTAAACTTCTACTTGGTTTGAGTATAAACAAGAAGGAACCATCACCACAATTTATGAATGCTTACATGAAGCACTTTTTGGATCAAATAAATACCTTAGCAGAGAATGGTATTCAAATAAGTGACGAAAATGGAAAGCCTTTAACATTGAAAGTTTTTTCTTTGTGCTGTCCAGTGGACTCCGTTGCTCGACCTATTTTACAAAATAGGGTCCAGTATAATGGATACTCTGGATGTAGCTGGTGCTATGAAAATGGTGTTTATGAAAGTAATGCGATGCGTTATCATGTGAAAGAGAAAGATAGTAAAATAAGAACTGATAAAAGCCATAGAAAAGATTGCAAAAACCCAAGAGAAATCTAAGAAAACAGCAATACGTGGAGTGAAGGGTTTTTCAGTATTGCTTATGCTACTAAATTTCGATATGGTATGGGGTTTTCCTGTAGACTATTTATACGCAGTGCTTTTAGGTGTTGTGAAATATTTCTGGGATGTCTGCATTGAGACCAAAGTTATTAAAGCAGAAGGAATTAAGGAATTAAACTCCAGACTTCTTAAAATGACTCCTCCACCTGAAATTCACCGTCAACCAAGACCAATGAACGAAAAAGCTAAATGGAAAGCTTCCGAATGGCGATCTTGGTTGCTATTTTATTCTGTAGTATGCTTGCAGGGTCTAATTCCAACCCAAGTATTAGATAACTATGCTCTCCTTGTTGAAAGTATGTTTATTTTACTACAAGATTCTATTTCTGAAGCGGAATTAAAAGTGTGTGAGGAAAAGCTCCTTATCTTTGTTGCAAGATCCCAGGAGATGTTTGGTCATAGCATGATGACTTTCAATATACATAGTCTGTTACATTTAATTCAATCGGTGCGAATGACAGGACCTTTGTGGTGCACGTCAACGTTTTCTTTCGAAGGTGTTATTTTCTATCTAAAACAGGCAATAACTGGACCTAAAGGCGTGTATGATCAGATAGCAAAAAGAACACTATTAAAGCTCACTTTCAATCATATAATCAAAAAACTTGCATCCTCTGAAGCATGTGTAAGTTTTTGCGAAAATATGTTTTCTCATCCTGATTGCAAAAATGCTGTTAAGGCAAATGACCAAGTACTACTTCTCGGACCTCTTGGACAAACTGGTGAAGATGATGAGGCGCAACTATTTGATCGTTGTATATTCAAGTAATCAGTGTTTCACAGCACAAAGTATATCAGGCCTACGAAGACTAATGACACTTTTGTTGAATTGATTTAAAAAGAAATTGGTGAAATTACAGTCTTCAAATATGAAAATGGCAACACATACGTATCACTAAATTTGTTTACCGAAGTTCCTACTGATTTGTAAATTTCTCATATAAGAAAAATTCAACGCAGTAATTTAGCAATAACAGTTCCATTGGAATTTATTGATAAAAAATTGATGTATATGGAAGTCGGGAAATCTTCGTTTGTCGCTAGACTACCTAATACTGTTGAAATTCAGTAATATATAAGTAATGATAATAATTTTATGTTTCGATTATAAAGTTAATAATAATAATGAACTGAAAATTTTGTACTTTACATTTGTACTTTACACCTATTATTTTTTAAAACACAAAACAGATATAGTAATTATTTAGCTTATAGAATACGATATGCATTTAAAAAGAAAGCAAATGTGCGCGCGGAGCGCGCGTTTAATCTCGTATATATAAAAATGCAAAATAAATTTCTTACAATATAGATAAACCAATAAGCTTTATCAGCTTTTCTCAAAACATTAAATTTGGATACACCATCCTATATATTTGTCTTATATATCCTATTATAATATATATAAATAAGAGATAGGATGGGGTACAATGGTAGACATAGAAAGAGATAGCTGAGTAATTAAATCGTCAAAAAGATTGAAAAATATAGAACTGAATAGAGGGGGGATAAATTGGGATAAAATGGCACAGATTGAAAGAGATAAGTGAATGATTAAGTTGACCGAGAGATTGAGAAAGATAAACTTAGATAGAAAGGAGATAGGTTGGAATAGAATGACAGAGATTCAAAGAGATTAGTGAATGATTAGATTGACAGAGAGATTGAAAAAGATAGACTTGGATAAAAGGGAGATAGATTGGGATAACATTGTAAAGATTGAAAAAGATAGGTGAGTGATTACATTGACAAAGAGATAAAAAAAGATAGACCTGGATAAAGGGGGGATAGGTTGGGATAGAATGACAGAGATTGAAAGAGATTAGTGAATGATTACATTGACAGAGATTGAAATAGATAGACTTGGATGAAAGGGAGATAGATTAGGATAACATTGTAAAGATTAAAAAAGATAGGTGAGTGATTACATTGACAAAGGGATAAAAAAGATAGAACTGGATAGAGGGAAGATAGGTTGGGATAGAATGACAGAGATTGAAAGAGATTACTGAATGATTACATTGACAGAGAGATTGAAAAAGATAGACTTGGATAAAAGGGAGATAGATTGGGATAACATTGTAAAGATTGAAAAAGATAGGTGAGTGATTACATTGTTAAAGAGATTGAAAGAGATAAAGCTGATTAGAGGGGGGATAGGCTGGGATAAAAAAGGGGACATTGAAAGAGATAGGTTAATAATTATATTGGAAATGAGATTAAAAAAGATAATGGGAAATAGACAAGAGATAGAAGAATATACAGTTGGATAGCCGAGAGATAGAAAAATATAGAGATATATGTTCATAAACAGGGGATAGAAGAAGATACAAGTGGATAGACTTGGGATAGGCTGCGATTAATTTTCTTTATCTCTTTCTATCTTAGAGAAAGAAAGTGATTGAAAGTGATACGAGTTTTATTCTTTTACTTCCAGCAGGGTTGCAGCACACTTTTCTGTGCACACGGAAATTAAGCAGTATGTCAAGGCGAAAAAGTTTACCACGTATAAAACTAAAATCGCAATCCGCGCAAAAGTTATGCCCAATTTAAGGCTAAAATGTCCACTCCAAATTTTTTGCGAAAATGTCCACTCCAGCGCCAGCATCTGTACAAATCGCGCGCATTAAGTTAAGATTAAATTTTCTATTGGATTTGGTGTATTTGAGTTGCCAAAATACGTCCGCGAAAGGAAAATTGTGTGCCTCAAATATCATGTGAATTATGTACAAATTACAGTTAAAAAAAATAAAAAAATGATTTTTCTTCAAAAGTTGAATGCCTACAAAAAAGTTATTAAAGTAAAAGTAAAAAAAAAATAAAGTAAAGTAAAAAATTTATTATACAGAAAAGTTCCGTTTTTTTGAAAGGAATAACTTTTATATAGACATTTTTTTCAAAAGTTCAGAATATTTTGAAATATTACAAAAAATAGGCAAATAATGGAAAAATATTACTTTTTTCTGTAGAATTACTTGTCTGAAAATATTTTTTGGAGGAAAAAGTTTTTTTATTTGAAAAGAGAAAAATTTTTCGCAAACTAACATTAGTTTAATCAAAGTTAATAATAAAAAATCAATTTTTTCTGAAATTTTCGGTAAGTAAAAGCTTCATTATTATAACAAGTTAAACCTTTAATACCAAATTGAATTAAAGGAAAGTTGAAGAAAATATTTATATATTTTTTTTAAATATTGGATTAAAAATATTAGTTTAATAACAAAAAATTATAATTGATACATTTTTTAATCAATTTTTAATCAGAGATAGAGTAATATTATTATATAGTATATTATATTGTATCTATATTGTAATTTTGATATCTAGTATCTATGATTTGATATAATTAAATACAATTTTCAGAATATTGTGTGATATAATAATTTATAACTTAATTAATAACTTATTACCGGTCTCAATTTAAAACACGATGCAAACGCGACAATTATTTTGGCATCAGAAAGAGCCAACTACACTTCGACCACGCTTCTTGTCATGTATAAAATGTTTTAAAAAAGCTACGTGTATTCATTTCTCTTTAAAACCATCTACATATTAAAATACGTAGATGGTACGTATGGTACTTGAACACAAAACTAAGATTAGGCAGATTAGGCGAAAGAAACATACTAAAAATTAGCTTTCACTTTTCTGTGATATTTCGCTATACTTTGAAAAATAATAAATAACATAATATATTTTCTGTTAACTGTTGAATTTTCGTTCCCTTATATTCCAAATGATCAGGATATACACTTTAGTATTGGAAAAATAACTGATTTCGATTTAAAATATGAGATAGAGTATTATAACTGAAAATTTAGGAATAAAATTACGAATTTTTTAAGAAAAGTCCGCATTATTTAGTTTCAGATACTCTTTATATATTTTTAATCAAGAATAGAGTAATTTACCCACTACTGAAAAGTATCCAGAACACTTAATAAGGAAAAACAATCCTATTTCATCTTCAATTTCAAAAATATTATTAATTCAATTAAATTGATGGACTTATTTGTTTCAATATTTTGTGCAAACTGCGCGCATGCGCAAAGTTATTTACCACCCTAAAAAATGACTTTCTATATGTATTTAGAATGTAGGAAAAAAGTTTGAAAAGTGTGCTTTAAGATTTATTTTTTAACTTTTTTTTGAGAGAAAATGACACTTTTCGTGGATATGCCCATATATATATATCGTATTCAAATTTTTTATACTTTTTTAGGGTCCCAATGTGCTACTTTTCCGCATGGCTGGAATGACTGATTCCTATTTTTTTTCGACCCACCCTATTGTATACTCTCGAATCCCGCAAACGTAACCATCACAAAGCTAACAATCCCGCAAAGATAACCAAATTCTTCCCGCAAACATAACCAGTACCTTTCTCTGTAAGCACGTGATACCACTGCGCATGCCATGACGCTCGGCATCTGATTGGTTGCTATTGGCGCGCAGGTTAAAATGCAAAAAAATATTATTTTATACGCAATACGCATGCGTAATCGATGTGACGCCTGCTCAATTCAGGTAAAATTTAAGATAAGGAATTTGGTTGTGTTTGTGAGATACTCTGTTTTGGATTTCGTTATGTTTGCGGGATTCGAGTGTATTTTAAAATTAAAGTATGTCTGTTATGACCACACGCATTAAAATCAATTGATTGTAATGCGTCTTAGCATGAAACAAGGAGAAAAAAATCAGCGTTTGAAACGACCAAAGGGCATCGTAGTCCAAAACGACGACTCATCGTCGTCTGGGGCGACGAACAACGCTGCTACAAGTAAAAAGATAGAAATTCTATCACTTTCTATCTCCTCCTACCTCTAAGATAGAAAGGGATAACGATTGTTTATCCCTTTCTGTCTCTCGCTTATCCCCTCTATCTCTTTCTATCTCCATTTCAATCCACATTCACCCTTATCACTTTGAATCTCCTCTTTTCTATCCCTTTCTATCTCTTGTCTATCTCCGCCTATTACTTTTTATCTCCATTTCAATCCACACCTACGCCTATCTCTTTGAATCTCTCCTTTTCTATCCCTTTCTATCTCTTGTCTATCTCTGCCTATATCTTTCTATCCCTTGTCTATCAGCGCCTGTCTTGATCTATCTCTTGTCTATCTTCGTCTGTCTCTTTATATCTCCTTGTCAATTGCCATTTTCTATTATCTCTTTCAATCTTCACTGCTCTATCTCATTCTATCTACGTATATTATATACCTGCCTATCCCCTTCTATCTTCTTGTCAATCTTAAGGGGTTATACGCACTTGTAATTTTCAAAAAATCGAATTTTCAATAACTTTTTCTGGGAAAGCCTTTTATTCGATTAATACACAAATGGAAAACACATAAAGTAGTAAAATTGAACTTCATTGCGATATATTTTCTTTTTAAAATAATAATTTTTACTGCTCCTATAGATGATCTCCGGAAGGGCCTCCAAAAAAAGGCGTCTGGCGGTGAGCAGGATATCTCTGGTTTGGATCATCGGAAATAAAAAAATCTGCCCGCTTCGCGGGCACATTCTCATCGCGCGCTTCGCGCTCCGTGTTGCGCGCCTCGCGCGCTCGTGCCATTCGTTAAGCTTGCGCTTTACAGGACGCTTGAACTTATGTTTTTTTTTTAAGTTTAATTAAATTATATATTTTACATTCTCATTAGAGAAGGTATTAGATTTGTGTAAAATTTGACCCCCCCAGTTTTTGTCAAATGTCGACGTTTTGGGACCCCCTGAACCCGAAAAACATGTTTTTACGAATGTGTCTGTCTGTCTGTCTGTGTGTCTGTAGATTTTTTATATATAATTTATATTTTTATATATTTTTTAAAATTTAATTAAATTAAATTTAAATTAAATTAAATTACAGCTTTAAATGCAAAATTTAACTAATTGACTTAAGGTTCTATCGACCTTAAGGAGCACATTCTCATCAGGACACTCGCGCTTCGCGTTCGATATTTCATTTAAACCTCGCGCTCCGCGCTCGGCTCTGTTTAACAATATTTTTCACTATTAAAACGAAAACTACTCATCCTATTGAAAAATGGCCAAAGGAGAACTTGTAGATCTTTTTAAGGTGAATAATTATGTTTCTTATCATTTTCTCTGTATCTCGCGTTTTTTGGCTCAAAATTTGATTTTTCGATTTGTTAAGGAAATTCAAAAAGTTGTTATACGGATCCTATAGGGCGTTCAAAAAGAAACATTTTTTATCTTTAGATTTTTTTTCATATCGTGCGTTGTTTGGCTTCTAATTTAAGTTTTCTTTCATTTTTTTGGATTTTCAAAATGTTATAAGTCTTTCAATTTTTTTTTTATCCAAAAAAGTCATTAAGAAAAATTGTTCGACTTTTTGGGTGCTACGAACGTACGTCATTAGAATTTTTAGATTAAAAAAAAAGTGGTTTCAAAATTTTTCAAAATGCTCCAACTTTTTGAATTTTTATCCAAAATGGCTGGCCAACGAAATTGACCTTCATTTTAGGACACTAAAAGAGTATACCAAAAGACAATCCAATCTGTCAATTCTTTCGAAAGTTATCGTGCTCACAAACCAAAAATCTACACACACACACACACACACACACACACACACACACACACACACACACACACACACACACACACACACACACACACACACACACACACACACGTAAAAACCTGTTTTTCGGGTTCAGGGGGTCCCAAAACGTGGACATTTGACAAAAACTGGGGGGGTCAAATTTTACACAAATCTAATACCTTCTCTGATGAGAATGTAAAAACCAAAGAGATTCCATTAGTGTATGATATTATCTAGTGATTGATAGAAGGAATAAGAAAAATATCTATTTTTAACAAAATGGCGGCTACGCAGAAAAAAAAGTTTGGATTTTCGATGAAAATTTTGGCGTAAAATTGTTTAAAATTATCAAATTTTTATCGGAAACACTAATGCTTCGATCAATCACTGAAAAATGTATCTTTTAACATTGTGTAAAAATTTGAGCCTGATCGGTTGAGCCGTTTTTGAGGTACTTTGCTCGCCGATTTTGAAAACACAGTTTTGAGAAAAAAGTGTTTAAAGTTTCAAAAAACCTTTACACATTGTGTTTTTTTTCTTAACCTACATTGAGTCATCTATTACTGGGCCATATAATAAACTGTCAATATCTTTGGCAGCTTCTAATAATCCGATTTGTTGTTGTTTGCGAACCATTCTTCCCTCTAGGAGGACTGGAATTTATTATGCGAGCTTCACACTTGTCGTACAACAAAACAGTCTTGAAACCGAGTCCTCGTTGAGAAGCTGCTTCAAACTTCACTTCACCATCATAGGTTTTGCACTTCACATACTCAGAAATAGCTGCAAACACTGTGATAAAATTTAAAATTCGATATTCAATCGATGAATCGTGCGGAACCAAAATTTCTTTTTTGCATTTTCAATTTCTTTGCAGATGCACTAAAAATACTTTCATACGTCTCAGCAGTTTTTGGATTAAAAACGTTTTTTCTTTTCTTTGGCATTGATTTGTGAATTTTCGCAGATGATCTCTTTTCTCTACTACACTTCATTTTGAAACAGAAAAGTAATAATAACAGAAAGTGTTGACAAACGCACGACCTTACTGCTTGGCTCCGCGCACTGTCGAACAATCCGAGACGTCGTTACAAATATGCGTATAACTTCGAAAGTATTCATCGGATTAACATGAAATTTTCTGAGAATATACTCAAATATATGTAAATTCCGAAAATGCTATAAAAAAATCGATTTCTTGAAAATTAAAAGTGCGTATAACCCCATAATTCGCATTTATCTCTTTTAATCATCAGTTCTCTATCTCTTTCTAACTCCATTTCAATCCATATTCACACTAATCTCTTTGAATCTCCTCTTTTCTATCTCCGCCTATCTCTTTCTATCTCCATCTCAATACACATCAACGCCTATCTCTTTATTTCTCCATCTCAATACACAACAATGCCTATCTCTTTCTATCTCCATATCAATACACATCTCTTTTAATCACCACTTCTCTATATCTTTCTATCTCTCTATATATCTGTCTATCCTTTTCTATATCCATTTCAATCCACATCCACACCTATCTCTTTCAATCGCCACATCTATATTCCTTTCTATTTTTCGCCTATTATAGCCCATCCCTTTCTGTCTCCTTGTCAATCTTAATTCACTCTTATCTGTTTCAATCCCCACTTTTTTATTCCTGTCTATCTCTCTCCTATTATCGCCTATACCTTTCTATCTTCTTGTCAATCAAAATTCGCTCCAATCTCTTTTAACCCTTAGCTACCACACTCGGGTAATTTTTGCCCCAGCCTAAATCAAATTCAATTTATGCAACTTTATCGGAAGAAACGTGGACTAGTGGCGCCATCTGTCGTTAGTTGGAGAATGTCCCTTCTCTTTTGAGCACAAAGCGCGACGTTAAAACATTAGCGAAACTTTGACAGTCGACTAAAGTCGAGTGGTGCCGTCAACGACCCCAGTGTGGCAGCTACTATTATTTACCTGATTAATTTCAAGCAAATTTTTTTACTGTGTTTTGGCTTCGTTTTAAACAAAAAAACGTGAGTAAAAGAGTTTGGATATTCTGGATTTTTTTGAAAGCGTTTTTATACAACTTTTCAGGTTTGTTGTTCTCTCGTAGCCGAAAACAAAGCCGAAACTTATCATCATCATACTTCTGTCGACGAGATTCGAGCCTACATGGGCGTGCTGTACTATACTGCTCTTTGGAAATCCTCTTATGTTGACGATAATAGACTATGGGACAAAAAAAATGGTATTACGTTGTATAGGTGCGTGTTCACCAGAAATAGATTTTCATTTTTATCATCATGTCTCCGTTTCGATGATAAAAGCACTAGAGATAAAAGCGACAAAGTCATGCATATCCGGCAAATTTGGGACATTTTCATCGGAAACTGCCAACGTAACTACACACCAAGTCAGAATTGTACTGTAGATGAGCAAATACTAAGTTTTCGAGGACGCTGCAGTTTCAGAATGTACATCAAATCCAAGCCCGATAAATACGGATTAAAATTAGTCACTCTGAACGATGCATGAACAGCATACTTGGTATACGCATTACCTTATTTGGGGAAGAGTTCGATTAGAGTAAGAAACGAGACAATACTAGAGTACTTTTTTCGTGAAGTGACCGTTCCCATCCACGGCGCAAATCGCATAGTCACTTTTGATAATTGGTTTACATCAATACCATTACTTCAGTGTATGCTCAAATATCCATACAACTTAATGATTACTGGCACAATAAGAAAAAATAAACGCGAAATTCCAGCCGAATTTAAAGTCGCTTCTAAAGAGCAACCGAGTACTAAATTCTGCCATGCGCCTTTGACACTCCTGTCTTATACACCGAAAAGAAACAAAATTGTACTCGTAGTTTCTTCATATTTCCATACTACAGAAGTAACGAATAGTAAACCGAATATCATCCTGCATTACAACGAGACGACAGGAGGCACAGATACTTTCGATCAACTGTGTCACTCGTATACAGTCATGCATAGGACAAACAGATAGCCAATGCGTGTTTTCTGCGGCATTCTTGATCAGGCTGCGGTGAACGCTAGAATTCTTCTCAATTGTAAGCTGACGGCAAATAATAACAGTACTGAAAAATGGTCGGCAATCATGTGCCTTGACAAATTGTACATGTATCTGATAGCGCCCTACTTGACTTATCGATATGAAACGCTTACTCTACGCAGAGACATCAAACTTGGGATCGCTACGATACTGAAGATTTTTATTCAAAATCATAGATATCAGAGGAGACGTTTACCATCGAGGCAGAGATGTGCCTTTTGCACTCGCAAAGAAGACAAAAAAACGAACGAAGCGTGCTCCAGTTGTGAACTGACAATTTGCGATAATCACCGATTATATTTCTGTACTATTTGAGCTGGGTTGTAAAATAATCAATTTATTTATAACATCACACAGTATTTAGCTTCCGTGTTAATATTTTTTGATCATTTCTCATTTTCAATAACATTTCATAATGCAGAATATTTAAAAAAGTATGATACATGACAAATAAACATTAAATTGTCTAATTTTTTTTTCTAAAAAAGACTCACTTCAAAGTTTAAAACAAATACTTTTTTTTCAACGCCGACTATCAAACGATTTTTTCCCTTAAAGATATATATTTCAAGAATATGTCATTCAATTTTTAGCTATTAATATAAAAAAATGGAATAGTTGTATGATTTTTTTAGACAAAATGGTCATTTTTTCCATTTTTTTACATTCAATAATTTTTTTTAAATACTAAATATTATTTTCTATTAAAAAAACTTAAAGTGTCTTCTAAACTAACTCTTAATAGTTATAAAATAAAATTTTGAAGTCAAAAAAGTGAATTGCCTCTTCGCAATACAAGTTTTTATCGCTGGGGTACAAAACGTCCCAGTGTGGCAGCTAAGGGTTAAACTCCTATTTTTCTGTTCCTTTCAGTCTCTCTCCAATCCCCATCTATCTCTTTCTATTTCCCTGTCAATCGAAATTTACTGCAATGTTTTTCAATCCCCTAATTTCTGTCCCTGCCTATTTCTAAACTTATCTTCTTGAATGTCTTCTCTGAATTAAATTTTTTTCTATATTCAAATTTATACTTCTTTTATCTTATTTCCGTTCAATTATTTCTTTTTAAAAAAGTATTTATTTGTAATTAATTCAGAGCATATACATATATTGGAGGCGTGACCTTAGCAGCCATTATATTCTCCCAATTTATAATTAAATGAATAAATAAAACACATTTATAATAAGATAGAGAAGAGCGGATTAAAAGCTAAATGAGTGGAACCATATTGGCGCAAGAAAATACTGAGTGGGCAGAAGTAGCTGACATTAAAATAGATAGGATACACAAAATGTAGAAAAAGATAAAGAAGTGGAGATTGAAAGAGATAAGCGTTGATGTGTATTGAGATGGAGGTAGAAAGAGGTAGGCGTTGTTTTGTATTGAGTTGGAGATATAAAGAGATAGGCGTTGACGTGTATTGAGATGGAGGTAGAACCAACAGGAACGTCACAATCATCACGCGAAGGCGCCCGGGTCTTACAGACCAATGTATACGGTTTAGAGTTTGAGAACTGAATCAGCTGGATCCTGAAAACATATATAATAATAACTTTTATCCAGAAAGATCCTCCAGGGATAAATTCGCTAATTCTAGGGGGAAAAAATATTTGAACTTTATAGAAGTCAATGAACTTGTTCTCCTGAATGATCGCTGTTCCAGTGATTCCCTCGCAAATTTTACATTTATAGACCCCCAAGGTTCAAGTGTGATAGATCACGTATGTTATTCTATGAAAGCTCTCCACTTTTTCTCCGACTTTCATGTCTCACACCTAGCTTCCCTCTCCGACCACCTTCCCATTGTGTTGACTTTGGCACTACTACCTCCATCTCCAGTTAATGATTTTTAGCCTATTTATCTGAATAAATTGTTTTTTGATAAAATGAAAGACGAGCAGTTCGCCCTTGCAATCGGGTGGAGAGAGGAGGTGGCTAGGATTGATCATGATGTTGATGATCTCAATGCAACGCTAACGGCGACAATTAAAGTTGTCGCATTAAAATTAGGCATGAGGAGAAAGGTCACTAATTATAAGTATCTCAAACGTAAACCATGGTTTGACAACGAGTGTTGCGAGGCGAAAAAGCGGTTATCCGATGCATTGAAAATCTGCAGAGAAAATGACTTTTCGTAGGAATTTAAAATCAAATACTTTCATAAAAAAAATAGTTTTAAGAAAGTCCAGTAGATTAAAAAAAAGAAAATACAGAAAAACTCAAATTCTGGAAAGCCATTAATGCATCACGACCTAGAGTACACCACGAAATGCGCATTGAGGTCGATGTCTGGTATGACTATTTACTGAGTTGTTATCCTCGTCCTCATTTGTTACCTGCTACTGATATTAATATTCTAAGATTGTCTCATCGTACCGTACCGTCGGAAATTGTCCGTACGATTGGCGCAAGCACTATTAAAAATCACTGCTGACTTTGAACTACAATAAATAGGTGAAAAAAAGAGATAGAATACTTAAAAAAAAACAGTTGGAAAGCTTATGAAATTCCACGTCTAGTGGTGCCAACCAGATTTTTTTTGACCTTCTGAAAAGAATACAGCAAGTGAAAAGTTTTTTAAAAAAATTCAAGATTTTCTCAAATTTTGTATCTCGACATTAACTTTTTGCATGACCTAGGAAAATTGTTGCAAAAAGGACCACGCACTTTTTACATTGAAATCCGGCCCCAGTAAAATTGGCTAAAACTGCGGTATATAACAGTTGAAAGTCTTCTGATCAAAAAATCCTAATGGCAACCAGTCCAAAAATTCAATAGTTTTCGAGATATATGGGATTGAACGCGGAAAATATGACCATCAAAAATGATCATTTTCCTACAGAATAAGATACGAAAATATTCACAGAGTTTTTCTAGCTTTCTAAAAATGATTGGTACTACCAGGGTGTGTTTATGGAGGTGTTGTGATGACAATCTATACCATGGAGATCACAAAAAAGAATCATCGGTGCAAGGACCACATTATTTTCAAAAAAATGATCCACATTGTAAAATATAAGATACGAAAATATTAACAGAGTTTTTCAGCTTTCTAAAAATGAATGGTACTACCAGGGTGTGTTTATGGGGGTGTTGTGATGACAATCTATACCATGGAGATCACAAAAAAGAATTATCATTTTCACAAAGCTGGAAATGATCTGTGAACATTTGCTTATCTTATTTTTTGCAATAATGATCATTTTTTGAAAATACGATTTCCTTGTACCGATGATTTTTTTGTTTTGATACTCAGGGTATAGATTGTCATTACTACACCCCGAAAAATATACACCCTGTCACTAGCAATCATCTTCACAAAGCTGGAAAGGATCTGTGAATATTTGCTTATCTTATTTTTTGCAATAGTGATCATTTTTTGAAAATACGAGGTCCTTGCACGGATGATTTTTTTTGTGATCTCAGGGTATAGATTTTTATCACAACACCCTCATAAACACACCCTGGCAGTGCGAATCATTTTTAGAAAGCTGGAAAGGCTCTTTAAATATTTTTGTATATTATCTTTTTCAAGAAGGATCATTTCTGGAAAATAATAAGCTCCTTCCACCGATGATTTTTTTTGTGATCCTCAGGATATAGATATAGATTGATATAGACTCCCCTACAAACAAGCCCTAGCGGTACGAATTATTTCCACTATGTTGAAAATGATCTGGGAATATTTTCGTATCTTATATTTTACAAGAAGGATCATTTTTTGAAAATAATGAGGTCCTTGCACCGATGATTCTTTTTTGTGATCTCCATGGTATAGATTGTCATCACAACACCCCCATGAACACACCCTGGTAGTACCAATCATTTTTAGAAAGCTAGAAAAACTCTGTCAATATTTTCGTATCTTATATTTTACAATAAGGATCATTTTTTTGAACATAATGAGGTCCTTGCACCGATGATTTTTTTGTGAACCCCAATGTATAGATTGTCATCACAACACCCCCATAAACACACCCTGGCAGTACCAATCATTTTTAGAAAACTAGAAAAACTCTGTGAATATTTTTGTATCTTATTCTGTAGGAAAATGATCATTTTTGATGGTCATATTATCCGCGTTCAACCCCATATATCTCGAAAACTATTGTATTTTTGAACTGGTTGCCATTAGGATTTTTTGATCAGAAGACTTTCAACTGTTATATACCGTAGTTTTAGCCAATTTGACCGGGGCCGGATTTCAATGTAAAAAGTGCGTGGTCCTTTGAAAATTATACGACATAGAGCCTAAAACTTTATCTTTAATTTAAGCCAAAGAAACTTAAAAAATCTTCATTGGTTCTCAAGATACGATTTAAAATGTTCAATCGTATCTGAGTTGAGTTTTAATAGACGATCATGGTTCTCGGCTGGTCTGCTGCTCGCCTGCTTCGTTGAGGCAGGACCGAATAGGCCAAGCACAGAAGTGGAGCTTAAGTAGAGCCCTCGTATGCCTCTTATATTATGATTCTATACGTTAATATGGGGATAATATTGTAAATAATTGTAAAGAATAACAAATAACAATAAATTTTATTAAACATTTTCAATAATTTGAAATCAAAATTAATAATCAACAGAATCAAAAGCATAAGAGGGCTCCACTTAAGCGCCACTTCTGTGCGTGGCCTATTCGGTCAACGAATAGGCGAGCAGCAGACCGGCCGAGAACCGTGATCGTCTATTAAAACTCAACTCAGATACGATTGAACATTTTTAATCCTATCTAGAGAACCAATGAAGATTTTTTAAGTTTCTTTGGCTTAAATTATAGATAAAGTTTTAGGCTCTATGTCGTATAATTTTCAAATTTTTTTAACAATTTTCCTAGGTCATGCAAAAAGTTAATGTCGAGATACAAAATTTGAGAAAATCTTGAATTTTTTTTAAAATCTTCTCACTTGCTGTATTCTTTTCAGAAGGTCAAAAAAAATCTGGTTGGCACCACCAGACGTGGGATTTCATAAGCTTACCAACTGTTTTTTAAAAAATATTCTATCTCTTTTTTTCACAGAGTTATCGTAGTTCAAAGTCAGCAGTGATTTTTAATAGTGCTTGCGCCAATCGTACGTACATTTTCCGACGGTACTGTATATTGAATGGCTCCATTACTGCGAACGAAATTGTCAAAAGTTTGTCAAAATTACGATTATAGTTTTTATAAAAAGATTCCGCAAAATTGGGTCCTGTATTTAATACATCTTTTTAACAACGATCATGGTGACGGAAAACATGCCTGAAGATTGGGGTAGGTTAACAACTACGATGATCTTCAAAAAGGGTAATGCTGAAGACCCAGAGAATTATAGACAAATCACACTAGTTAATTGCATTGCGAAAATTTTTACTCAAGTTATCTGTGGTCGTCTAGTCTATTGGGCAACGGAGTTGAACTTGATCCCCGAATCACAATCGGGCTTCAGAAAAGGAAGAAGTTGCCTAGATAACTTGTTTACGTTAATATCAGCCATTCAAATACACCTAAGAAATCCGGGAACGGTGGTATGCGCTGCTTTCGTCGACTTTAAGGGGACTTTTCCATCCGTATCTCACCACTTGTTGTGGAGAAAGCTTCACTCTTTAGGTCTTAGTACTAAAATAATTAATATTCTGAAGTGCTTTTATGCTTCCGCGACAACATGTATCAAATCAGATAAGGGTACAACTAAGAATGTCAAAGTTACTCAGGGCGTTCTCCAAGGCGAAGTCTTAAGTCCATACAAATTTTTATTGTTCATATCTGACTTGGAGAATCACTTTATCCAGCGAGGCTGCAGAGGCCTCTCAATAAACAATTCGGCGGTAATATTGTTACTTGGTTATGCGGATGACCACGTTCTCCTCGAGGACACCCCTGTTGAACTAAATAGAAAACTTGAAGCTCTCGACTCTTATTTCAGAGAAAACAACCTTATTGTGAACACCGAAAAAACTAAAGTTGTAATCAATCTTGAGAACTATTCACTTGGTCGGAGCTGACTCATGGAACACTTATATTAGATTATTCCAGAGCCTATCTGCGAGCACGTTACTGTACGGCTCACAGGCTTAGAGCCTGAACCATTTGGAAGCTATAAAGAGAGTTCATCTCTCCTTTTTTAAAAAACTGTTATGTTTGCCCATTAATACACCAAACTACGCTGAGATATTAGAAACTGGATCTTTGCACTTATCTTACACGGTCTTAAAAAAAATGTTATCTTGGTTAATTAAAATTTCGACAATGGATGATTCACGGTACCCAAAATTGTGTTTGAATAGGATGAGGTCACTGGTCGTAAAGGACGCCTATAATAAATTCAATTCGTTTTCCCAGATTCGAGTTTTCTTTAATGCAGGTGAATTAGTGGACATGTGGGAGAACCTTATATTAAACTCTATAAGCTCTGACCGGGAGATAGTTCTTGAAAATTGTACGTTCTACTTCGAGAATCTTGACAGAGAACATCTTGCCTTGTCTAAAAGTTTACTTGTTTTTCCACGTTTGATGCTGCAATCTAGCACACAATCTTATTTACTCATGCGAATACCTCTGTTTTTTAAAAGAATTTTTGTACATCTCAGATTATCCAATACATATGTATGCAGAATCCTGATGGTCCGTAAAGGATATGATTTTAATATAGACAATAGTTGTGGGTTCTGTCAGTTCGGTAATGAGAGCTTGTACCACATTTTGGCTGAGTGTCCGGCATGTGGACACCTACTTGAAGCTAAGTTTCCGTTAACCACCGGTGATGACCATCCCTCGGATAAGTGGATAGCGATATTGTCTTCCAGCAACCCCACTGTAGTTAGAATACTTGTTAATTTAATTGTAAAGATTTTATTCGAGCGTTTAAGATCATTAGACACCTCATTATGATTTCTATCGGATTCTTTATCTTCTGTTTATGTATGCGTCTGACTACATTAGCGATATTTAATTCTAGATATCACTGCGAAACCACCCTTGTATGTATCGAATGGTCTGTAGACAAGTGTAAATAATAATAAGGTAAATTACATCTCTGCTTCATGTGAAACAAAAGTATAGCACAGCGATAAAGGTTGGTAAGCGAGGAAAAGCCCGTGAAGCGCGCAACCTTGAGCGCGATTCGCAACGTGCAATGAGATTTTGTCCGCAAAGCGGGCATATTTTTTTTATCACTTTTATTAATCGCATATTTCGAAAAATTTGAACTTCTGAAAGCTGAAATTCCTTTAGAAAAAACTAATAATATTTTCCATTATAATTGAAAGACCTGTGTTCGAATCCGCTTCTGAGGATTTTCCAGAGAAATTTTATTTGAAAATTTTTAAATATAGTTAGTGGACTATATTTTCTTCTGAATTTGGTCAGTCAATTTTATTAGTCATTTTTATTGGTACCATAGATTTTCAATTTGCGGAAGGTGGATGAAATTTCTGTTTAAAACAGAGTCTCCATAACGTGGGATTTTTCGGCCTCCACTACAAGCCCCACGAGCTCATATTTTCTTCCTCTAGCAACAGTTACAAACCTATTGGCAGAGAAAGAAAGCATGAGCTCGTGAGTCATGAGTGGAGGCCGAAAAATGCCATGAAACACTGGTTTAAAACTGGAAAAAGAATTGATATTTTTTTAATATTATCACAGTAGTCTCAGCCTCAAGGGACTTTCGGCCTCTGCGTACTGTCTAAAACTGACACCCAATAAAATTTTTATAATTTGCCAAGGGCACCAGGTATCTTGCGATACCACTAAAAATCTGATACCACTCAAATCTTGTTAACTCAATTGGAGAGGGATCTCGTGGGGGGCGCAAAGCAAATCAGACGAACATAAGATAAATTGAAAAAGAGAACATGATTCATTTATAAAGTAATGAAATGAGAATATTTACAATTAAAGATCTATGGATGATGTGAAATGATAGATTACAAGGTTTGATAAATGAAAAGAAACATTAGTTTGAACAGTCAAATGAGCTTACGTAATCGTACTTTGATCTATGACGTAATATCACGTTTGCAAGAAATCGCTGTTACGTAACTTTAGGTTTTCGTCAATGTGTTAGAATTTCTAGATTCTACACTATAATTACTCCAAATTATAAAATCTTTATATAACAAAAATTAGGATTAACCTAAGAACTCGATAAATTCGCTAAATACTCAAATGTTCGAAAGAAAAGACAGCACTATGCAACACATGGCCGTTGGAACGTCATTACGTAATACTTTAAATCAAGAACTCGAAAAAAATAAATATAAAAATTATTTTGCGGGAGACAGAAAATAATTGCTGGCGCCTACTTTGCCTTCCGAAGACCCAAGAAAAGACGCAGTTCAGATTTCCTTTTGGAAGGATGATCCGATACGGCTCACAACTTTAATTTTCTCACAAAAACTTCTACCGAAACTCCAAATAATGTCGCAAACGAACAGCCAGCACAAAACTGAATATTCGCTAGTATTTCCGTCTGAGTGCGCAGTCATCGATCTATGTAACTACGTAAGTCCGAGAGCTGCTGCTCCCTGATGGCTGATAATAAGACTAGTGCTAATCATGATGGCTGCCTCTACATGTTTTGACAGCTCATGTGTTTTCGTATCAAATATAATTAGTGTAAACTTTGCACGTTCTAACTGCTTAAATTTGCAGTATCTGAGGGTGGAAAATATATTTGTATGGACGACTGACGATTCATCTTCTTGATAAAAGAGTTATAAGATTATTTGTGGATGACACCGCATAAATGACTACTTTCAGAACGAAAAAGAGGTTGATAAAATAATAAAATCATGCCTACGTTACATTATTGAATATTGTTTTGTGTTTCCCTTTAATTAATCTATTTTGAGATTGAATTAGGATTATTAAAAAAATTTTCTCCTTCTTTTCAGGAGGCCGTAAAACAGAGAAATGAGGAAGCAATGGCTTGCTACACAGCTGCTTTAAATGAAACTCCACCAAATGTGAGTATTTTGAAATGCATGACACTAGAAGGTAACTGAAGAGTTAATATGGCTAAAATTCAAAAAGAAGTTGCTCTTTTACATCTCACATAGAACACTTCTTAGTTGCAACAATATAAAATATTTTGAAAATGATTAATTAAATATTTCGCAATGAATAAGTGTCAAATCGAACGTTCCAAACAATTTTCCTAGAGTAGGTGTATGTGTGTGTGTGTGCATATGCGTGGATGGGGTTAGAATAAAAATCAAAATATCGGTTTTTCTCGAGACTCACAATTTTGAGTTCAAAACTCAAAATGAGAAATGAAAAATTTAATAAGACAGTTTGTTGGAAAAAATTGGGGAAAACCAATGAAAAACGGGACAAACATTTCAGATAATTTGGGAGAAACATCAACAGTAAAAGGCAAAATCAGAAAATTCAACAATACAAATAATTTCAACAATAAAGATAATAGCTCGCAAAATACATACACTTTGGGAAAAACAAATAAATCAAAACCAAATAGTATGATGAAACTCTATGTTCACAAAGATTATTAGCCATGTTAACAAAGGTTTTACCGTAAAGAATCAGAAAAACTTTACCGGCTGAATCGTTGTACAATAGTAAATTTAGATAAGTAGTTTTCAAACTACAAGTATGATTTCTCGCCTATTTGCCAAATATTAATACGAAAGTATATGAATCGATGACTGAAACAAAGTCTTTCCTCTCCGACAGTACTATGAATTAATGAATTTCAGCTCACCAGGCAATAATATGGTTCTTGCATGAAAGACATAATTCAAACTATAGTACTTCGGGCCTGGGCTACAGAGGTCTCACTAGCTATGCTGGAGATTGACTGTGAATCCTTCTCAAGCCATGATGATGCAACGCAGAAAACGCAGAAAGTATCAACAAGACGAGGGAGTTGGCAATAATCACGGTAGATGGAGTTTGGCGGCAATATTCAAAATCCTTCCATCTCATCAAGCCAAAACAATTGAACGCAGAAAAGGAAAGATGAATCATCTAGACAAGGGAGAGTTGGCGGCAATACTTAAAATCCTTGAGTCGAAAGGCATCAAGCAATCTCCTTGGACGTCTCCTTGGATATCGATGATCCTTTATGTTCCAGATGGTGCTGATCGCCGAGAACATTGTACAACAAAAAAAGGAAACGAATCAGCCTTAAATTACAAAATAAAAATAACATAGGAGAGAACGAGTCAAGGAGTGTCTGTGTGACTAGAAGTGCCAATTATATGAAAAATTGAGACTTTTGTGTATTGAAAAAATTGCAAAATCACAGTAAATCGGAAACCTTCTTGCGCATCTTTTTTTCCACATAAAAAATTGTAGCTCTAGTAGTTTTAGAAATAAATGGAAAAAACTATTTTTTCACCAAACCAAAATTTAATTACTTTTCCCAGTTCAACTCGCGCTCAGTTACTCAATTTTGAGAATTTCATAATAAAATTTACAGCGATTACGTTTTATACTGTTCTGAGGGCAGTGGTGTATGTTAAAAGTTTAAATATATATTAAACAAAAGAAAATAATTTTTTTTCGTAACGTTGCAAAAATTGGAAAGTGATATTTTCTAGCGTTTTGCGAGTCGAGAGAATTTTGAGCAAACTAAAAGTTCCAGCGAAAAAGTTGTTCAAAAAGGAATAAAGAAGTTTTTTGGAAAATATTACTTCGATTGGTTAAGCGATTGAAAAACTACCATAGCCTTACTTTGCGTGATGCGGTCAGGACTCGCACCTAGGCAAGATAGTGTCCGCTCCGGTAATCGAGTGCGACTGGCAACTCGTTTAAATTACAAAAAGAAAATTAAATAAGTACTAAAAAATGATGTTTTATTATCAATATATATATTTTTTTATGCTTATTAACTAACCTATACAATAATATAAGAAATACATTCTGAAATAAATAAATGTACTTTAATCCTTATCAGATGAAAGAACATTATCATCTACTACGTTATCGATCGTGATCAATGCGAAGTAATCGTTGAAAAACGCTTGTCCTTCAGGACTAAGATATTTTAATAAGCTTTTAACATAATTCATTTTTTCCTTAGTTATTCCAACATATGAGGGAGGTTCTCTTTGAATTTCCACGAGCTTAAGTTTAGGTTTTATGTTAAATGAAGATGGGTTTTCTTCTCTGTAATTATTAAAAAATTATACTTTACCGTTTGGCAAATAATGAATGACGTAAGCCTTAGTGATTTTCATCTGTTTAGGATGTGGTATATTGCCATTGAATCTTTTTTCGAATTCATGCAGGATTTCATTGACATTCTCAATCATCGTAAAAGGAGGATCGCGAGCATTTCTCATGAATTCGATATACTTTTCAGCTGTTTTCATTTTCTTTTTCTTTTGAGAATATAGCCCGAAATTCTGGTCACAATTGCATCTGACAAAAGTATGATGTTTTTGTGATATCCTTCTTTATACTCTTGTTCTATCGTGTAATGGACAAAGCTGCACACAGTTTTTGCGCCCTTTTTAGAACTGCCTTCCAGAAAAGGGAACATGTAACTGTTTTCAGAATTATAGACGTGAATATTGAATAAATACATCCAGAGTAATCTTTTGTAAAATTGGTCATTGACTGGAATTTTCGGCAATGGAAGGTTCTGAGCCTAATCAAACTCGCAGCATACAGTCTGTTCAACAAGAGCGTGTGATCTGTATTTTTAAAACTATTGGAGATTTTTGAACTTTTTTTTTCTTTAATGAAAGTTCGTTCAAAAGACTAATACGCGTTTACGATACCGCTGCAGTATCGCTCGAACCATCCGAAAGAACGCACGCGAACGAAAATGAGTTCTGTTTACGCTAAACGTTTTGAAGCCGTCTTCTTGTGTTCCCATCCAAAAGGACCAAAAATGTCCGTCGCAGCGGCTGCTAAATGCTTAAAAAAAGTCACAGTCGTTCATTATGAAGTGGGTTGAGCGGTATAAAGTCAGTGGAACTGTCGACAATCTTCCTGAAAGAGGAAAAATGCGTGCAACAACCAGAACAGAGGACAAAGCGATCGTGCAGCTATTCAAGCGTACCCCCACTCTCGGTTTTCGGGATGCCAAGGCTATACTAGCAAAAAAGGGAGTACACATTAGTATCAATACCATACGACAGCGATTGGCCGAATCGAAGATGCAGTACCGTAGTACGAGGCAAAAACCCCTACTCTCAGAAATCCATATCGAAAAACGGAAGGCATGGGCTGCTGAAAATCTCGACCGGGACTGGTCGAACGTTATTTTTTCTGACGAAGCGTCGTTCTGGGCATGGGTTCCCATTAAGTATGCCTGGTCTGCGGCTGGCAGTAGATTTCTCCAGCGGACCATTAAACACCCAGTGAAGGTCCAGGTTTTGGGATGCTCCTCTGAGCGCGGTTTTGGATGTTTGGAACTCTTCACCGAGAACATCAACGCTCAGAAACTGTTGCAGATATACCAACGTGGTCTTCTAAAGTCTGCTAAAAAGATGTTTGGAGCCGATAATGCCGATTGGATCTTGCAAGAGGATAACGACCCAAAACATCGAAGCCGTCTCTGCAGCGCTTGGAAAGAGAAAAATGACATCACGACCTTGGACTGGCCATCACAGTCCTCAGATGAAAATCCAATCGAAAACGTATGGAGTATCTTGAAGAGGAAACTTGACGGAAAACGTGTCTTCACCCTAAAACAGCTGTCACAAAGAATTAAAAAGTTATGGCTAGATTTACCAGCGAACTATGCAGAAAAATTATTTGAAAGTATGCCCAGAAGGTGCCAGGCCATTCTGGACAACGATGGAGACTGGACCATTTACTAAGTGATTGCGTATTAGTACTTTCAATTTACTTTAATTTAAAAAGAAATCGTTCAAATGTCTCTATTAGTTTTAAAAATACAGACCACACGCTCTTGTTGAACAGACTGTAAGGCGTTTTATTCTGAAAGTAGCTTCTTTCTAAAACTTCTATATTCTTTAATTTCTTGTTTATGATCCGCGATTTCTGAAGACACCATATTTTGTAAATCACATTCATTACATCGGTTGCAAACATCAGTACGCGGCAACTTTAATGTAAAATTTATGTTGTGGTTAAAATATTCACGATATGTAGTCTCTGCAATCGGAATCGTGCAATTATTTTGCGTTAACGCGGCATATTATTCAAGATATAGACCGTACAAGCTCTTCAAATTTAATTCCGGATTAGTAAAATAATTTAACGATGACGACTCTCTTGAATGATCCGATTCTTGATGTGTTATTGAAGTATAGTGTTCTTTTATTGACTATTTAAGCTCTTCTGTTAACGCGACGCATGAGCATCAATGCACATAATTGTGGAGCCCGCAAAGGGAACGCTGGTACATACGACCCTGACTTCCTTACCTGATAAACTCACTCACAAAGTGGCAATGACGAACCGAGGCATGGCGACATTTGAGGGAGCAGTATAATTTGACAGAAAAATAAGCGAAAAGAGATAAGATAAAGATAATAAAGATAATAAGATAAAATGAAGATAACTTCGCATATTTCATCAAATTAGTAGTTTTTAAAGAGATATTTGAAAGGATTAACGACAAAGAAAAATTAATAATTAGGGTTTAATTTAAGATAAATGGTTAGCTCAGTTTTCTAAATAATTACTGGTAGACGAGAGGGGTTTCTAAAATCATAAAGCTCAAATCAAGTATAAATTTAAAAGATAATATACAATAATTTATTAAAATTCACACATTCAATCATTATAAATAAAAAATTTGATTTTAAACAATTATTAACATTAATAACATATGAATTTCATAATAATATAAAATCAAAAGGTACATGGTAAGCAAGAGGTAAGCGAAACATAAATAATAGGGGTTTAACAAATTCAGAGGAAGTATTCATGGTAGAAAAGTTTATACATAATTCTTTTTATATAAATAAATTCAGATATCAAATAAAAGATAAAAGGAGTTTAAAGTATAATTATTTCAATAAACAAATAAAAGGGGCATGGTACAGTCTGTCCAACAAGAGCGTGTGGTCTGTGTTTTTAAAACTAATAGAGATATTTGAACGATTTTCTTGTAAATTAAAGTACTTTTAAAGTACTAATACGCAATCACTTAGTAAATGGTCTAGTCTCCATCGTTGTCCAGAATGGCCTGGCACCTTCTTGGCATACTTTCAAATAATTTCTCGGCATAGTTAATTGGTAAATCTAGCCATAACTTTTTAATTCTTTGTGACAGCTGTTTTAGGGTGAAGACACGTTTTCTGGCAAGTTTCTTCTTCAAGATACTCCAGACGTTTTCGATTGGATTTGCATCTGGGGACTGTGATGGCCAGTCCAAGGTCGTGATGTCATTTTCCTCTTTCCAAGCGCTGCAAAGACGGCTTCGATTTTTCGGATTGTTATCCTCTTGCAAGATCCAATCGGCATTATCGGCTCCAAACATCTTTTTAGCAGACCTTAGAAGACCACGTTGGTATATCTGCAACATTTTCTGAGCGTTGAGGTTCTCGGTGAAGAGCTCCAAACATCCAAAACAGCGCTCAGAGAAGCATCCCCAAACATGGACCTTCACTGGGTGTTTAATGGTCCGCTGGAGAAATCTACTGCCAGCCGCAGACCAGGCATACTTAATGGGAACCCATGCCTAGAACGACGCTTCGTCAGAAAAAATAACGTTCGACCAGTTCCGGTCGAGATTTTTAGCAGCCCATGCCTTCCGTTTTTCAATATGGGTTTCTTAGAGTAGAGGTTTTTGTCTCGTGCTACGGTAATGCATCTTCGATTCGGCCAATCGCTGGCGTATGGTGTTGATACTAATGTGTACTCCCTTTTTGGCTAATATAGCCTTGGCATCTCGCAAGTCGAGAGTGGGGGTACTCTTGAATAGCTGCACGAGCGCTTTGTCCTCTTTGCTAGTTGTTTTACGCATTTTTCCTCTTTCAGGAAGATCGTCGACATTTCCACTGTCTTTATATCGCTCAACCCACTTCATAATGAACGACTGTGACTTTTTTAAGTATTTAGCAGCCGCTGCGACGGACATTTTTGGTCCTTTTGGATGGGAACACAAGAAAACGACTGCAAGACGTTTAGCATAAACAGAACTCATTTTCGTTCGCGTGCGTTCTCTCGGACGGTTCGATCGATACTGAAACGCTATCATAAAAGCGTATTAGTCCTTTGAACTTACATTACTGTAAAAAAAAAAACAGTTCAAAAATCTCCAATAGTTTTAAAAATACAGACCACACGCTCTTGTTGAACAAACTGTAAGCAAAAGGGTAAGCAAAATTTAGGGAAATATGTGTTTTAAAATACAAAAATTAGCATTTAAAATTAATAATTTGAAATCTCGGACTTTTAAGTTTCAGGTTTGCGACACTCCAGATTGTAAAAATAATTTACATACACATTTTATATGTCAAAAGCATTTTGGAATAAAATAAACAAGAAAATCAGTAATAAATCAATAAAATTCAAAAAATTCAACAAATATAAATATTCGGTAAAAGAAAAACAATATAAAATTTGGTGATTCAGCCAAGAAGTATATATAAATCTGGACAAGGAGAAAATAATCAAGAAAAAATATATAAAAAGTAAAATCCCGGCTAAACCATTAATAAGGATTGAATTCTACCTTAGGAAATTACAAGATGCGAAGAAAACCAAAAATTAATCACTGATATAAAGTACTATTGCAAGCTGCGTGCTGTCTCGTCGAGTGCACATAGTTAAGAGACCGAAGCAAGTTCTCACGCTAGCTCGTTAGTTTGATAGAATTTAGAGAATTACAAATTGGGGGAAAAGGGCTGATGCACGTAAGACTAATTTATAATATTTCGCATGGTCGGGAGAAGGATAGCCAATCAGATCCTCTTCTGATTCGTCCATCCAATGTCTTTTCTTCTTCTTCTTTATTCTTGCTTATCAGTTACTGTTGAAAGGCAGAGAGATTCCAAACTCCTTAGTGCGACAGGGAGTGAAACGCAAGAATCCTTCATGCTTTTCAGATATCAAAATTCAAGTGGAGACCAAGGAATCCTTGCTTCAAACCATAAGTGGGGATTGAATCCTTCCTTGCTTCAGATAATCATAGATAAAAAATATGGCATTAAAGGCCAGCAAGCGTCTATTTAAAGACAGATAAAAGATAAACGATAATTAGGCGAAATTACCCATTTTACTTAATTCTAGAGTAATCGCCTAGGCCAATCCTTACCAATGATATACTATAACCAAAAAAAAAAATAAAATATATATATATAATTATTTTAAATTATAATTTTGGTTATGTCTGCCAAATATGAATAAAGAGAGTGTCGGGCGCCAGATCTTCACGATCGATTAGAAAAGAACTAAACAATTCGAAATTAAAAAAAGGAACAATTGGCAGAGCCTCTGACTAGTCTTAGTGACGATTTGGTAGAGAGGGGTGGGACGAAATAAAGAATTTAGCCAATTAATAAAATGAGAAAATACAAGAAAACAATTTACAAATTTATTAAGTGAATTAACAAGAAATCACAAAATTAGAACAATATTTAATTTTAGAATAGAGGGTGAATCTAAATAAACATAAATATAAGAGATACTAGTTTCAAATAACTAGGATCTTTCGTTCTTTTAGTTCTCTAGATTAAATAAGGTAAAATTAAGAAAAACGCAATTTAAATTAAATAAGAAAAAGGAGGATCAGAACAGAATTCGGGGAAAAAGCATAAATGAGTTAGATGAAATCTAAATAACAAAAGAAAGGGAAAGACATAAAATGGAGGTCTTAAAACAAAAGATAACTCACAATTTCAGAATTAATATTCCTGAAGAATAGAAAATAACAAATTCAATAAATGACTGACAATAAAAAAAGGAAATGACAATAAGTATAATTAGGGAAGGCACAATGAGAATCTAAAATTACAATAATTCTAGCGAATTATAATAATTTTAGAAAGGATCATAACTTATCAAATAAAGGGAACAAAATTACAAAAATTCAAGAGGGGAAAATGAACATAAATTAGATTTCAAACACAATCTAGGAAATCACAATAGAACACGAATTATTATAAAATTATCACAAAAACATTAGGAATTTCTCACAAATAATGATAAGATAAATACCTGAATACAAGATATAAAACAGATAATCGTTCTTTTATAACACAAAACTACACTTTTGTACGAATTTCTAAATAACGAAGTGTATCCTCTGGAAGATGCCAAACGAAAGATGTCCAGAAATCGGCGTCTTCTTGCTCGTTCCCAAAGACCTCGATTTCTATTGGTCGAATTTGAAGGGGAAGAGTATCGTTTCCATGGAGCGTTATAACAGAAATTTCCAGGCTTGATATTACCATGTGACGTTAGAGATCACTGGTGACGTAGAATATTTACAGGTTCGTGTCAAAAAGGGGTGCTGTAGTGGTTTAAATATCCAAATCTCTATTTTACAGTTGATGTCCGAAAACAATTCCAACTCGACCCAAAATTGATGGTAATTCGTCTTCTAAATGTCTCACATGATCCGTATGTCACACTGGCCAAAATAAATAACAAAGATGGTAACTAAAATCCTAGAGCGCTCAAGGTTGGTCAGGAACGTACTGCCGATCATATGAGCCTCGTGCACTAGGCTTTCCAAGTAATTTTTGGAAAGGCAAGGACGAAACCTTCCAAAGAAATAGAAACTCAAGGGTTCTCATAAAATGACATGCAGAAAGGCAGGAAACGCAGCAATCTCATCCAAATATATGAAGAACAGACATGCAGAAAGGCAAACGCATCAGTCACATCCCATGACAATTATTAAGAATGGGCATGTGGAAAGGCGGGAAACACAACATTCTCATGCATCACATGATTTATCCAAATTCTTCGGGTACGGTCGGTAACAATGATAGGATAGGTGTCTGGGTGCAGCAGTAGATTGGGCGGCAAAGTTTGAATTACCAGAATTCCTTTAATTTGTTGAAGGCGTCCCAAAAACATCTTAAAGTCCTTTGGTGCTCCAAATTAGTTAATTATAATATAATTTAGGTCCAATAGTTATGTTAATTCCATATTTTCCAAAATATATTCAGTTATTTCCAAAATGATGAAAGACAAAGCGGAATAAACACGATAAGGCAGGAATCTTCCATAACTCAGGCGATAGTATATAGAA
The DNA here is from genome assembly GCA_904066015.1 of Synergus gifuensis. NCBI lineage: Eukaryota > Metazoa > Arthropoda > Insecta > Hymenoptera > Cynipidae > Synergus > Synergus gifuensis. Next base: position 34,499 of record CAJFCO010018375.1, on the reverse strand, counting down.
TAAAATAGAAAAATAACCATAATTAATAACTAAACTCGTTGTTGTTGGGTCGTTGTTGTTGGGCGCCACCGGATTTTGATGATCACTTCCGGAAGTGATGGGGTTCTGTCTCGTTGATGGTCCGTTTCACTGCTGCCTTCTTCTTCGTGGGTGTGCGTTGCATGGGTTCTCAGGATCGTAGCTTCGTTGGCGATATCAATCGCCAAAAGGCCTCACGCTTCGGGCGCCAATTGTTACGATCCTCTTACTCCGTAAAGGGGTAAAGACGGGGATGTATCGTAGAGAGTTAATATGCACAATATGTTCCTACGTGGAACCAAGGGTTCACAATAGTTCTAAAAAGAACTAATTTGGATATTTCTTTTTAATAAAAAAAAATAGGCAGGGTTACTCTTTTCCAGAAGAAGTTTTATTTGGTCCTGTTCCCTGAACTGGATCGGAGGAACGTGTTGGCAGGCGGGCAGAGGCAAGAGTGTGATAGGTAGCCGCTGGTGGCCGGTCAATAGTAGTGGCACGGATCCTTCGTAGAGGCTCGAGGGTCGAGTCCCAAGTAGTCAGTCCAGAGAGAGTAGGCCCGACTGAGGTGAGTCAGAGTCCGTCTGACTGAGAGAGCCAAGTAGTGAGGCTCGTGTGTTTCGTTCGAGGTCCGGAACTGAAGTGCCTCGTTCGAGGTCCAAAACTGTAGTCCTCGGTTGAGGTTCAAAACTGGAGAGCCTCGGTTGAGGTCCGAAACTGGAGTGTCTCGGTTGTGGTCCGAAACTGGAGAGCCTCGGTTGAGGTCCGAGACTGGAGTGCCCCAGTTGAGGTCCGAAACTGGAGTGTCCAAGTCGGGCCAAAGTGCCTTCTTTTAAGCACTTTGCTGGAGGAATAGTCGCAAGGCGTCGAGTGCCTGTCGATTGGTGCGTTGGTCCCCGAGCGAATACTGGAGAGCCAATCGGATTCAATGTGCCTCTGCCTCTGATGCTCGACGGACGCATCCGTCTATGCTCCTCTTTTCCAGTTTTTACATAGCTAAAAATTATACTAGATCTATTCTAACATTTATTTTCTTGTTTCTAATTTATCCATAAAAGAACGTGTTTTTATATTTTTCTTATTTTCTTAGTTATTACGAAGTTATAATTATTGATTAATTATTTACAGCCAACCATTCAATAAACAACCAGTCAACCATTATTTAATTTCACTATCTAACTTAGTAGTTGTTGATTAGTCATTTACAATCAGTAAATTAAAACAGTAAAACAGTTTTTTCAATCAGTAAAACAATTGGTCATTAATTATTCCGTAAACAATTAGTTAATTATTATTTATTTTTATTATCTAACTATTAATTACCAACTGGGTGAACGGTTAATTATTGATAATAATTTGTGAAAACTAACACTTAAAAATTTCCGTCAATTAGGGCAGATAGTAGCGTCGTCAAGCCTAGGAGTTTGCACTAATTGCGTGACGTCAAGCTTGGGTCCAATCTGGCATTACGCATGACTCGGTTTCACCCAAAATTAGCACGTGAATAGAGGCCCAGGTAGACGAAAGGACGCTTTGGGGCGGAGTACGCTGAGGGCTTACTACTGCCCCATTTCCCAGTGGTTTATAGTTCTAAATCTATTTTTCCGATCTATATCCTAATCCTAAATTTGTGAGTTGGCAATGTCGTGTTGTCTGTATGCATCGGCGTATATCAACTTAAATAACTTAATTTAACCATATCCAATCTAAGAGAACTGTGTAACTTCCAGAGGTATTTAATAAGAATAAAATTAACTTGATTTTACAAAAACTAAGTTTGTGACTTGCAAAATTTTGCAACGTCACAATACCTAAATATTAGGATGGCCAACGCCAATACTTCTGTCCATTAACATTTACAATTATGTCTTGGACGTCAAGAGGGATTGTGGAGGGAGAGAAATAACGACGCAAAGAACCCAAGGAAGCGTAGTGGTGGCGAAGAACTTTTTGAAGGCAGTGTTGCAAATGATGAAAAGAAATCAGCTGATAGCGTAGGAGGTTGGAACGTCCGTGACTTCTTACTCGAGACCGTCAAGCTCAGAAATGTACAACAACAAAAAAACATAAAATAAAATCAGCCCTAAATAAAAATCTTACAAACAAAATAAATAAAATTCTAAGTTTAAAATACAAGCAAAAGAAATAATATATTATAATAAAACGGATAAAATAAAAATAATTCAGATAGGAGTGCCGAATTTTACTCTTAGCGAGAGCACCAGAGCTTTTATTTAAATAAAAATTTAATTTAAATTAAATTTTGTGAGTTGCAGAAATCTGCAACATCACAACTCCCCTCTCCTTATGGAGGACCGAACAGGTCTAAAACCATAAAGGGAGATAAAAAAAAGAAGTTAACTTTCACAAAATACAGAGAAAGAGCATGAATTAAATCCAAAATTAGTCAGACAGGAAGAAGAAACTTTAAATGAATTTAATTCACAAGCAACGAAAAGAAAATTCGGGACTCCTTGACTAAAATAAAAAAGATTCGAAATGAGAAAACAATAAAATAAAATTTAAAAAAAATAAAACAAAATCATAAAATCATAACAAAACAAAAGAAATCGAGAGAATAAAAAAATCTAATGAAATATAAAATAAGAACGAAAAGAGAGAAAAAAAAAGAAAATAATAAAAGAACTAAAAAAGAAAAATGAAAATAGAAAGGCATGCATGGTAGTGTGATGAAGGAAGAATAAATGTAAAAAGCATTTCGAAATAGCATTATATATTATACTATATATTTCAGTATATTAAAGCAAAAATTTTTGAATAACAAAAAAAAATAAAGTAAGTAAACAAAAAAATGAAATCTGATTACATTAATATATTAACAAAAAAAAGTACAATTGTACTCAAAATAACATTTGTTCGTTAAAGAAGCGAAAATTGATAACAAGAAAGGATATAATAATGTAATTTAATAAAAAATAAGATTATGCACATAATAATTAATAATATAATAATAAAATAATAATAATAAAGTTTACAAAAGTTATAAAGTAAAGGGAAGTACGTGTCAAAGAAAAGTAAGGTGGGTAAGCAAAGAAAGAGGGAAATAAAAAAAATAGGTAAGGTAGGGGTTCGCGAGAGAAAAAAAATGTTTAGAGATAAAAAAAGAAGGTACGCTACGCAAAGGAGAGAAAAAAAAAATAATTGGAAAGAGAGAGGGATGGCAAGGGATACGAAATAGTTTAGGGGTTGCGGCTTATGGAGGAACGCTGGCATTCAGGGTATCTGTGGTCGGGTTCCTTAAAATTCCGGCACCCAAATCTTGAAGTGGTGTGGAATAACTGAATGGTGTGGGGATTAACTGGGACTGGGACTGGGAGAAAGGAGGGAACGGGTGCGGGGTTTCGGGTCAGGAGATTTTTGAGAAGAAGTGGAGGCAGTAGGAAGAGGTTTTCACACATGACTGGAAGAGTTAGGAAGAGAATTTTGAGGGGAAGATTTCGAGGAAGGAGTAGAGGGAGGTTTTGGGCGAGAGGATTTTGGAAGGGAATTAGGAGGATTAGTAGCTGAAGTGGAGGTGGGTCTGCGGAGGGGTTTTTGGGAAGTAGCTTTTCAGAAGGGGTCAGATTTTCGGACAAGATTGAGACTTGGAGTGGGAGCGGAAAGAACAGGATTTGGAATAGGAACGGAAGTGGTAGGATTTTGAATGAGGACTGGGTCAGTTTGAGTGAAGGAATTTTGTTATACCTTTACAGAAAGAGTAGGATCAGGAGAGGAAATGACAGCGGTAGATATAGGTTCGAGAGCGAAAGAGGAAAGGGTTAGGGAGATTTGTGTATTGACAGTCCGAGAGGTTTTTAATTTTTTCGACGAGGGAGTTACGGGGTCCTCAGATTCGGTTTGAACTGCCACGGTGAGGGTCGACTGCCTTGGGACAAGGTCGAACCACTGGATAGCTTCTTCCTTTAACTCATCATCCGTAGGCCACTCGTGGATGGTAAGTTAACGACCCACGGTTTCGTGATAGGCTTCGATTAGAGTCGGGTGATTAAATTAGCACTAGGAGTGCTATTGTGAGCACATTATCATCAAACCTTGCACTTCATTTTTTTCGTTTCGCGCGCTTGCATTGCTTCTATATACTTTTATTTAAATTACTTTATTTTTACTTTAAGAAGAAAACTATTTCACTTAAGGTTCTATTGACCTTAAGGAACACATTCACATCAGTGTATTTCCATTTCGCCATAGATATTTTATTAAAACCTTATGATTTTCGTTTCTGGTACTATGAGAATGGAAATTAAATAAAAACTCGATATTATGATTTCAAAGTCAAGAGTTTAAATGAGAGTTTTCAGGCAAAGTTCGAGAATATTTCATCGTCATAAAATGGGAGCCGATCAAAGAAAAGTATTTCATCTCTCCCCGACTTACCCTATTTAGAACATTTAGAACTTACCCTATTTAGTTATTTCGCTAAAAATTTGAATTTCTTATTTTTAAAGAAAATAAAAAAATAGTTATTTAAATCATTTAAGGTGTTAAAAAATATATATTTTCCAAACTTTGACTCTTTTACATTTTAAGAACAATAATTATATTATGATACTGTTAAATGTAGATATTCTCGCGTTATTTGGCTAAAAATTTGAATTTTGAAATTTTTCAAGAAAATTCAAAAAGTGGTTATACCAGTCTTGTAAGGCGTTCAAAAAGGAACATTTTTCATCTCTTAACTTTTTTTCATAGCTTGTGTTATTTAGCTTAAAATTTTAATTTTCTTTATTTGTTCGAATTTTCGAAATGTTATGTCTGACAATTCTTGTTTTATCAAAAAAAGTCATAATGATAAATTATTCGACTATTTAAGTACTATGAATATCCTTAAACATAATTTGTAAATTAAAAAAAAAATTTTTCAAAAATTTTAAAAATGATCCTTTTTTAATTTTTATCCAAAATGGCTGGCTAACGAACTTGACCTTCATTTTAGGACACTAAAAGAGTATACCAAAGGCCAATCAAATCGGTCTATTCTTTCAAAAGCTATCGTGCTCACAAAATAAAATATACAGACAGAGACACATTGATAAAAACATGTTTTTCGGGTTCAGGGGGTCACAAAACGTAGGCATTTGACAAAAAATGGGGAGGTCAAATTTTACACAAAACATATACATTCTCTGATGAGAATGTAAAAAATTGCGGAATGCGATCCCGGAGAAGCATTCCAGAGTAGTCCTCCATCACAATCTAATTAAGAAGTAGATTGCAAGTTATGGAAAGGGGGAATCAAAGATTTGAGATCTTCAATGTGGGTCTTGCCTACAAATTTATCCGTAAGATCGGAAAGTTCGTAGACAGTGGGTGATAATACCTTCGAGACTCGGTAGGGACCAGTATATCGGGGTCATAGTATAGCGGAAATCTTTTTTAATTTAGAAGATAAGACTCACGATGTAGACCAAACTAGATCTCCTTTATAAAACCGCAAATGTCTGCGTCTAAGATTGTAATAATTTGACTGTTTCTCAAAAGCATGATCTAAATTTTTAATGACCCAGTCACGCATGGATTGGATTTGGGTCATCCTATCTTTCCAAGATTCTGATAAAGGATAAATAACTGATAACTGATAAAGGATTTTGTTTATAAATTCAATTCCATTATCAGTGACAAGTTTTTGGGCGCTCCCCATCGATTAATAACGGTTTCACGAAAGGCAGCTTCGATTTTCTTACTCGTGGCTACGCGTAAGGGTACGATTTTTACCCATTTCGTAAATATTTATAATATTATAATTTATATATAATAAATTAAAAAAATTTTTTAAATGTATTATATAATATTATAATTTATTTATATTATAATTTATATTATAATATTTTATATTTACTATTAGATTTTACTTTAAAAGAAAATACTGTTTTTTTCCAACCTTCAATATTGACAGACGCGCTCGATCCTGATCGAAAATATGTAGATTGAAATTGGCTTTAATTCACTCGAAGCTCGCGAAGGATAAAACAAGTGAGCTACAACATATTTAAATGTGCGAGTGAACAGGAAAATACACCGCAATTTAGATTTATCTGTCACTTTCTTCCCTAGAGTACATTTATCTGTCACTTTCTTCCCTAAACCAGAAAACTCAATTTTCGACCCGCTTCACAGGCATCGAAAGTCGAATTTTCGATTTAGGTGTGATAAAAAATAAATGCTCCAACACTAGACGTCCCAGGAATGTGGCGTTCAGTGAGAATCTGTTTATCCTTCTGAAAAACCGCCCATAAGAGTTGGTAGATCCAGGGAGTACGCCCAAGGTTTGAGGTTTTTCGAACTATTTTCTACGCTCCCGTTTGTTTTAAAACTAGGACATGTTATACAAAATGAATTGAGGATTTGTTTTGGTGAAAAATGTTGGTGGTGCCTCAAGCATACGGTTGTTAAATGGATGTTACTTAAAGGCCCACTCTCAATACGATACTAGGCCGGGTATTGATCCGTCAGAGACCCAATCAATGACGGGAGGAATCAAAGCCTCTACCTGCCCTGTATCTATTACGTGCAGAAGGTCGAAGGACGAGGTCCTTGTTACATCGACGCTATCTTCTCTTTATTCATTTAACGTATCCACTGACGAGGTCACCCACCAGAATCATGGCTGCAGTGGCCTTATATAATATTATTATTACGCTACATTGTGTCATCCTGGACTTCACCTCTTTCTCTTCGCATTTCAGCCTCCCATAACAACCTTTCTACCGCCGGAATATTAACAATAAGTCATTACACTACTCTCCCGATTGCGGTTCACACGGATGCTGGCTTTCTGAGAAATTTGGTTCGCTCCCAAATATAGATAAGAGGAGGACAGAAATCGAGAGAGAGGCGCCGCCTGCTCGGCAGTTCTCGGCAGTATCGTAACCACAAAGTGGTTCTTAGAGTTCTAAACCCTTAGAGTCCTAAAGGCGGTATATTAAGTCAAGAAGGATGAGAAAATTCGGGTAAATTACCGGTATTTTCTCGAGAATTTAGGAGAATTTATGTATTTGATGATAGTTCAAACTGAAAGTGAGTTTTTCAGTTTTTATGTTTTAAAATGCCAAAACCAAAGAGTTGTAGGGGAGACCGGGGCAATTCGTGACAACGGGAAAAATTTGAAATAAGCGTCACCTGAATCCATGTGCCAGGAAAAATCTGAAGATATTAACGTAAGTGGCACTAGTAGCCATCTAGGTTGCTATGAAGTTTGACACGCGCCTATGCTATGATACGTTTTTAGTGACCGTAAAAGTGTTTTCGTGTCGTAAAAGTAAAATTTTGAGATCTTCGATTTTTTGTTTTTACCACGAATTCATCAGTTGGGAACACCGTGCCGTATGTAAACCTTGTTCTCCAGATTGTTATGAACATGTGTGGAACACAAAATAAATGCACTTTTATCTTATATGGATGTTATTTAAATCGAAAAATGACAAATGACGCTGGGGTAATTCGTGACATGAGCACCCGGGGTATTTCGTGACACATATATTACATTTTCAATGTTTCTATTCTTTACACATGAAGTGAGCAGTAAGCCTAATGACGTTAGCATACTAGCCACGAAATATTTCAATTCTGATGATGACTAAATACAGTCTGTTCAACAGGAGCGTGTTCGCGATATTTTAAAAACTATTGGTTATTTTTGAATGCTTTTTTTTAAATTAAAGGACGTTCAAAGGACTAATGCGCAATTACTTAATGAATGGTCCAGTCCGCATCGTTGACCAGAATGGCCTGGCACCTTTTCGGCATGCTTTCAGCGTAGTCCGTTGGTAAATCTAGCCATATCTTCTTAATTTTTTGCGACAGCTACTTATTTTTTTCTAGATGGATAACACTCGTTGGAACCTGTGCTGTGAGGTAAGGTCGGAGGGGACGCTCATGGAGCGCTTCGACCATTGCAAGGCCTGGCAGTGGTTAGAAAAGCGAATGCGGGGAGTGCCCCGAGAGATGATCCCCTACCGTCCGCACCGTCACGTGCGCGAAATGTTTGAAAGCGAGATCGCATTCAAACTGAAAGAGTATCGCTTGAGGGTACGTGGGGACGAGGAGGAATAAGGCGCGGGCAAGCCGAGCGTATGAGGAGAAGGTTGCTAAAAAGGGCCACGAGGGTCAAAGACGCTCAGCAAGAGCTGTGGGTCAAAAAAAACAAATTAACCCAAGGGAGTTATTTACTCAAAATTCTCCCCAACTCCGCTCTAACATCGAAAAAATGAAAAAAAAAAAAAAAAAAAAAAAAGAACGACCCAATCAATTTTTTTTATTTTTTAAATGTTACAGAATAAGATAAAACCAAGGTTGGAGAAAGATAGAAGAAACCAAGGTTGGAGAAAGATAGAAAGAACCAAGGATGGAGAGAAGGGAGAAAGAAGAATTAGAGAATCATCGAAACTAACAGTTAGAGTAGGGGCAAAAAATTGCCAATTTTGTAAAAAGCTAATACCTAAAGAATTGTATATATTTCACGATAGCTTTTGTAACGATAGACCGTATAGGTATAGGCAAAATATGACAGGTTCCAGCCACTATAAAAGTAAATATGTAAGGAAGGACTGGGAAAAGATTAACTTGATATATCAAGAAATAATTAAGATAGAAATTAAGCCTAGTAGAAAGAGAAGATGGGATGTGAAAAGTCCTGTAAGGGAAGTAAAAACTTTGGACTTCGAAACGGAGTTAGCGTTATTGGAAGAAGTTTCGGTCATGGACCCAACCTCCCAGATGGGGGGGGGGTGTAACAGGGTTGTTACTTAAGTTGTATGGATACAGGCGAAGGGACGGGGGCACGAACCGGCGAGCAGTGGTTCTGTGAGTTGTCGGTCGGCCACCCCGCTCTCTCTCGTTTGGGTTAGCGTACGCGACAGACGTGTCAGCTATCCCCTGAGTCCCGCGTCTCTCGTTCAAGCCTATCGCTGTCTGCTGAGGAGTTTAGCTGTTATTTTGCCGAGGAAACTCTGTTATTTCCGAAGTCTTTTTCTGCGCTGGAGCGCCTGTTCTTATTTGTACTTCCGGTGGCAGGAGCCCATTGTGATACGGTAATAAACCTGGTAATTTTTGTGAACCTGCTTGTGTTGGTTATTTTCAGCTCCTCCCCCGGCAGTTCCAATTCCCATCCCCATATAGAGTGATAATCGACCTAGATAACAAGTGTTCCCAATTCGCACATCAACACAATATCTTTTTGTAATGTTGATACTTTACAACAATGGTGTTCAAAGTGACAGTGTTGAAATATCTCTATCCCTGAATATAAAAAATTTATCTCAAACTTGATGGACATCTCGAACAGAATCAATTAAGGCTGTTTGGTTTACATTCGAAAACATTGTTGATATATTTTTTTCTTTTAATTTTTTACGTGTCGATTTCATTTTTTCTTTATTCTTCACAACAAATTTTATGTTAAAAATAAAAAATTTGATAGAATCGTTAGAAAGTAGAGAATTGAATATTATCGATGCTTTGAAAATGATTCAATTCACTCTGAAATCTTTCAAAGAAATGAACAACGATAATCAAATTGCTAATTTGATCAAGAGCTCCCTTTCATTCACAAAAAGTCTCGATATTGATCCGGAAAATGATTTTGCTAAACAACACAGAAAACGCCGTACACACAAAAAATTATACGACAATCCCGAAACTGCATTCACTTTTGACTTGTTCACATTTCATCGTAAAGAGTTCAAGGCAGTATTTGACGTTTTTACTTCTAGCGTTCCAAACAACTTGGAACAATCTTTCTCAGAGCTCAAATCGATTCAAAAAGTTTTTGAAATTCCTGTGTACAAAGAAAACTGTACGATTGAATCGAACAAGTTATTGTCCTGAATTTTTTATAAACGAACTCGAATGTATCAAAGTCGATTTGCAAACGCATTTTACGTCATATGAAGATTGTCAGAATTTTGTAGATATTTCCAAGAAAGCACATAAATTACGAAAAATATTGTCCTGTGCTTATAAAATTGTAAAATTTATTTTGACTTCATCAATTTCTTCGGCATCCTGTGAAGATAAATTGAAGCTGGTCATGAATTTTCTACGAACTACAATGAGCTATGATCGTTTGGATTCTTTGATGTTATTGTTTTCTTCGAAAGATATTTTAGACAGATTTATAACATCAATGAGATCGTAAAAACCTGGTCTGAATTGAAATACCCTAGAGTTTTAATTTAGAATTGACATAGTCTTAAGTTGTACTATGAGTATAATATATTTAAGTGCTCGTTTAGCACAATAAACGTGGTTTTTCTAAAAATTGGATAGTAAGAGAGGTTTGTTCACCATTTCTTTCTTTTAGTTGCTACCAAAAAAATTGAAATTTGACCTTTTGTACCTTAAAAAACGCATGTTAAAATCAAGCCGAAAAGTTGACAGAATTAGACAGGCGCGAAACAAGGGTCTCAAAACAGTGGGTGTCGGGAGCCACCCTACACATTAAAACTGAATTAAAAAAAGAAAAAACAAGGAATCCAAACCCTCCCAAAAGTGGGTTTAGTTTAGAATTTTATTATCCGTCTAATAATTTGGACACTCAAGTACAGGGTGTTTCGCGAGATCAATGGTTCCTTGTACCTACAAATACTAGAACAAAAACCAAGTTGAAAAATCCCGCAACAAAATGTTTTAAAATGCGTAGTTTCTAAACTACAGAGCATTAAAGTTGACCATTCAGAAGCAC
>CAJFCO010018375.1:8006-23685 GCA_904066015.1 Synergus gifuensis | reverse complement strand
TGGTCAACTTTAATGCTCTGTAGTTTAAAAACTACGCATTTTAAAACACTTTGTTGCGGGAGTTTTCAACTTAGTTTTTGTTCTAGTATTCGTAGATACAAGGAATCAGAGAGCTCGTGAAACACCCTTTATGTTGTAAGTAACATAGGTGTACTCCAATTACTGGCTGGGTGTCGTGACACGCAAAACCCCGTGCTCGTTGCGCCATTGGAATCTAAGTTTTTCTACATTAATGTTTTTCAAATTCTATCAACCTTAATCTATTTGTACTTGCGAATTTTTTATGTATGCGAAAAAAATATTATTACAAAATTGAGAATTTGTTATTATTATTGTTCTTATTGTCATTTTCTTGAAAAATAACTCCAAGTCTAAACGATTGATACATGTATATACTTCTATAATGTACACGCAAACCTCGATTCTACCATCCCCGATTCTATGGTCTCGTTCTATGATGAGGGCGCCACGAGCTCGAGAGTTCCGTAGTCAAAAAGTGGACGGTACCCTAAGCGGATAATTTCGTTAGTTCGCTTTTAATGTTTCGCGCAAAAAGTAACCAATTAGATGATTCAGACGGACTGCGGGACGCATGCGCAGTACCATGTGGAGACCCCGTTAGAAACACTGATTCATAAGGCCCTAACTTTTTACCGCATGTCGATTTTAAAATCGATTCACAGCAACTTCAGAGCATGCCCGAAAAAGCCGTAGAATCGAGGTTTGCGTGTATATTCACAATAAATAAACACAATAAATTAATAAACAATAAATAAATAAATAAATAAAAATAAATAAATAATAAATAAATAATAAATAAATAAATAAACAATAAATAAATAAATAAACACAATAAACCTTCACAGTCGGCAAATCATACTTATTCAGTCGGAATTTATGACAATCTTACCCCCCCTAGCTCAAAGCGTTCGATACGCCCCTGCTAAAGTCATGATGCTACTTCAAAAAAAATTAAATTAAATGGACATTAAACACAAATCAAATAAAATTTAATTTATCAAATGAATAAAACTGAAATCTTACTCAAAACAATTATCAAGTTGAGATCAATATTTTTATGAAGAATCTTTACAAGGGAGGAAATAATAAACTAAATTGGGAGCACTAAATTAAAGTCTACAATCTTCTTTGGAAGCTGTCGACGAAAAGGTGTCGAATGGAGAAGAATGTTTGCTTCGTTGGCAACGTCGCCGCCTAGTTACCGACAGTGTTTTGTTTCGGCTTCAGATTGGTTGATACTTTTAGACGATTTCCCTTGTTTCCGGATGCCGATTCAAATTCAAATTATCTTCGGAATTAATATTTTTCATAATGACTTCTCCAGTATGAAACATGTCGAACAAAGTGACTAAATCACGAACATCGGTAATTATAATAGTGGGCCTTGGCTACTCGCGACAATAGAAGTATTCAAAATATATTATGTTGAAATATTTCTGAACACATAGAGAATCTTCCACAATACGGCTATTGAAAATTTCACGCCAGGTGAATAAATCTGTTGTATTAAATATTTGTAACGGTGCGTTTTTGTTGGCGTCCCTGTTCTGGCGCCATGTAACGGCGCGTTTTTGACGTCCCTCTATCTGGACGTCAAGTGTTTTATATTTCTACCCTACAGGAAGCTTCAGTCGAGCCAGGATCAGTTTTAAGGGCAAGAATATAAATTAACTAACAGTTTATATTAACAAAATAATAAAGGGGTTATATTTTCCTATAATGCATTTCTAAATTAGAAACTAAATGAGTGTATGAGAAATAACCAAGTTTTAAATGAGTCTGAATGTACGGTATGAGAGTTTTATAAAATATGAATTTATATTTCTTTAAATTTAATTAGATCAAAGTACAATATTTGTTTGTATACGGAGTGTACGTGAGAGAGAGCGAGCGAGTGGTGTGCGAGAGAGTAAGCGTGTGTATTCTAAGCCGGTACCTGCAATCAGAGCGAGTGAGATGTTTAGTGACGTCATGACGTAAGTCACGTATCACCGGCGGTCGAGACGGATACTATCTCCTGAGTCCTTCTCTCTCTAATAAACGGTATGCGGTACGGTGCGGAGAGAGAGAAAGACGAGGGAGATCTATTGTTTACTTATTTTATTTCTTTTTCGCGGTAGTTCCCCAGGTACAGTTTAGACAGGACTACCCCAGGGTGGGTATTCTTAGGATGGTGCTTAAGGGGAGACAGGAACGAACCAGGGGTAGGCCAGATTTTGGGCTGGCGCACCCTCTTCGTCTGATAACTGGCCATGGGGGTGCCCGCTTGTCAGGTAACAGATGGTTTCATTTTTGGATGGATATCTTAATTCCCCAGGTCCTGGAGATCATCCCCAGGTTGACCCAGGATAGGTCGGTGCGAGCCGATGAATTCTTTGTCTAAGCGTACGGCTGTAGGGGTGCCTACCAGTCGCACGACTAGAGGATCCTCCTGAAGAAGATGTCCAGGTTTCGTCCCGGTCGCACTGCTATAGTGGTAGCCCGCTAGCAGAGAGACTAGATGAGTTTCGCTGAGTGCAGACTTGCTGCTCCTCAGCGAACTGCCGAATATTGCTTGGTGCGTCGCTTATAAGCACTTGCAATTACGTGAGGAGTAGCTGGCGGGTGGTAGGGGAAGCCGGCTGGTAGAGAATCTCGCCCCGCCCGCTCGGTGACGTATGTCGACGGCGATAGAAACTGAAGGATGGAAATATGTAACGGGCGACAAGACTGCCCGTTACATACTGAAATACAAAGGCATTTTAGAAGTCACTCAATAACACGTGGGACGTGACTAGAAGAAATCTTCTTTATCCTCAGCTCGTCTCATCAGAGTAGTAAAGGGGCGCAAATATTCAAATTTTGCCATAACTCCAAAATAGTATTTAGCTTCTAGGAATCTAAATGAATGATTGAAGTCTTCTTTATCCAAAATTGTACGATGACTCGATGATGAAATTACATACAATAGAGAAAATTTACAACGAATTAGTACTTAAAATTAGTTATCTAAATTATTTTCCAAGTTTCGAAATAACGTTCAGCTTCCGAAGTTACTAAATTAATAAAGGCATTAAAGGAAATTTGAAAAATAAATAATTTTAAATTTAAATAAATTGTACAGGGTAACAATAGAAATTTTTGGAAAAGCCTTCATTCGAACAGCACTTATAAGGGGAGTTAGATTGGTGTCCGACACCGATTTTTTTGTAACTTTGCAGGTGAAAAGAGAATCCCAGACTATAAAACAAAAAAATAATTTTTTGGGGAATCGTTCATATTTAGGGGGTGAAATCACCCCTTCTATATTTTTGACTCTTTTACTGTTTTAAGAGGTAACATTGTATTTTCTTTCTTGTTTTTACACAAAATTGTTCTAATTCATTCTTTATTACAATAGTAGTTTGAGTTGAAAAAAAATTACCCTCTAGAATATCATAATTCAGAAAATCTACCCCTAGAATGCTTCGCCATACGACATATATAGTTTAAGAATTTGGACTTTGTTGCTGCAAATATCTTGTTTTGATACTATATTCTATTATGGATCATCAGAGTTATTCGAAATAACTCCTAAATTATATGCCATACACCCCTTTAATATTGTCAATAAATAAAAAATATATTTATTAATATACCATTTCTGTAAGTAATGGATTAAAATATACAGTTATTTTGGTTGGACAATCAATATTATTATAATATAACTAATTTTTTGTTAATGATGGCACTTGTACTTATATTAATAAATCTTTGTTATGTAAAAACTACCTCTCGAAAACTTTTTATGTTTTGTTTAGCAGGCGATTTTAATAATGATAGATATAACATAAGTGTTTATGGAATTTTTATTTAGGTTCAGGCACATACATATTTCCATTGAAATTTGTACACATATACACATACCCTTTCGCAACCCTTATTGCTCAAGGCTTTCTAATTACAATATATCTTCTACGAATTAAAAAATAAATGTACCCAAAATTATTAATAATTAGTGCGCACATATAAAATTATAAGGCATGTATATAAAAAGTCAGAAAAGAACATTTGTTCAGTTACAAATTTGCACAAATTATTGTATAAATTTTTACAACATAAAATGATAATCAATCCGTTAAATATAATATCGTTATTGACAATAACGTTCAATGCGGAAAAACTTGGCATTAAACCTTCTGAAATAACACCTGAGGAGGTAAATCTTCATGATGTAATAGAGGATATCATACGGAAATATATGTTCAATTCCTCATTTATTATTGAGAATTCAGTTAACTTACAATTTGTCGATGTGGATAGTCAAGTTGTCATACAACCGATTGAAGATGAAGAACAACAAGAAGAAAACGATTATGGTGAAGTACCTAGTTGTTTATATGAAGAGGAGAGAGTCAATTTCGACTATAAAAAAGAAGCTGTTGAATTTTGGAATTCTGTGAAGAAAAAGCGTTTATCTTTTACAACCGTTCATCAAAGATTCAAGATGCTTCGTTCAGAGCGACAATTGAGAATATGGCAAGAACAAGTCAACAGTGGTGGTGACCGAGAAGATAAGCTATACAACGTTGCAAAATACACTTTCGACAATTTGAAGTAGGCTATTGCTTCGAAGATGACAGTTCACGATATAGATCTTCGAAGATGGGCTTTACGAAAGAACCGTGAATTGGACATGGCATGGTTTAAAGCATCACGTTGGTGGGTATGGAAATTCAAGAAAGTGCATAACGTTCTTTCGCGAAAAATCACAAAATTTATATATGTGTTGTCTTTACATGAAACTAGAGATATAGAACAAGAATGCGATGTTTTCAAAAACAATGTAAAATCAGAAATTGTAAGGTATGAGGAAAGCAACATTTTCAATTTCGATCAAAGTTGCTTCAATTTGGAATTACACAGTGGAAGAACTTTGACCTTTCAAGGAACAAAAACTGTGGAAAATGTTGTTCAATCGGTTCCCTCCACCACGCATAGCTATACAATTCAGCCAACCATATCTGCCGATGGAAGATTACTTTCACCCCTTTTTGTAGTTTTAAAAGTACCGTCTGGACAATTTGGGCCTAAAGTAAAAGAAGGACTTTTTAAGGCAAACAATATTTATTTGCAAGCCTCTAAATCTGGTAAACTGTCTTCAGAATTACTGCAAATGTGGCTTCAAGATGTATTTTTCCCTAACGTAGGAAAAAATTCTGTGTTACTGTTAGATTCATGGAGTGGCCAATGTGAACGAACTGTGCAAACTGCTATACCAGAAGGTAAAATGCTTTCACTAAAAACAATTCCAAAAGGCACAACTGGGAGAATTCAGCCCTTGGATGTGTTTGGCTTTAGGATCTGGAAGAATTTCGTACGAAAAATCTCTGATACTTCTATTTTTTTGAGGTCTGATATTAATTTTCATAATAGGAATAACATTATAAAATTACAGTCCCTCACACATAATCAATTGTCGTCACCTAGATTTATTGACGTATTCAAATATTCTTTGTATTAAAGCGGATATATAGAAAATAGACCTCCACGTTTTGACAACCCTGTAGACTTTTGTTTCAACAAAGATATGGTACCTTCTTGTGATATTTGCGGTGATGTTGCAGTAGTAACATGAGCATGGTGCAAGAAGAAGTTGTGCCTAAAACACTTTTTCGAAGAATATCACTTCTGTGAAAACTTTGTGCTTTAAAAATCGATTGTTATTGTTACATTTCATCTAATATTTTATTATTTAAATAGGTTTAGATTCAAATAAGAATTAGAATTAGATTACAATCTTATGCGCCGTCTTAAAAATGTTGAAACTAAAACACACTCATCATATTACACATTTATTTTTTATTTCGGAGATGATATATTGTAACTCGAAAGCCTTGGGCAATAAGGGTTCCGAAAGGGTACATGTATATGTGTACAAATTTCAATGGAAATATGTATGTGCCTGAACCTAAATAAAAATTCTATACACTTAACATATGTTATATCTATCATTATTAAAATCGCCTACTAAACAAAACATAAAAAGTTTTCGAGGGGTAGTTTTTACATAACAAGGATTTATTAATATAAGAGCAAGTGCCATCATTAAAAAAAAATTAGTTATATTATTATAATATTGATTGTCTAACCCAAATAAGTATATATTTTAAGCCATTACTTTATTTTTATTGTGGTTTCGTTGTCACTAACAATCCTATAGGGATTGTCTCATTCAAATAAACAATATGTGTAATGAAATAGTACAAGTTTATTTAAATACAATAATTGAGATATAAAGGTTGAATACTATAAAAAATGAAAACTTACTCTACCTCTTAACTAAGAGGGCAAGAAAAGAAGCAAGGGTTGTCGCTTGCGTCTCTATGTTTCGGAGGACAACGGCAAGATCCTCTCGCAGAGTTAGGTTGGAATAAGGGTTGCAACTTCTCGTAGCAATCCACCTATTGGTCGAGCGATACAGAAACCGTAACAGAGATCGAACCCGCTCGTAAGTTCTTTTATTTAACTCAAACACGACTACCGTCTCTGAGAAGTATTTTATTACTTCGGCCAAGGGAACTCCCCGTGAGTAGAAAATAAACGACTTATACGACGACCGTACCAACAATTAGTCGAAGGGACTTTGTTCACTACACAGATATTATTAACGTGAATTGATTGCGATCGTCGATGCTTTAAAGGGCGCTTTGCCCAGTCAACTCAGTCACGTTTCTTGCTAACACAATAACCGCGATCGTCGCTGCTTTAAAGGGCGCCTTGCCTTGTTAAGGTGCTTCGGTCACGAGACAGTGTTAATAGTTTAACTGCTTGGAACAAATGACACATCACGTAATCAAAACCGGGTTTATATACTTGAAGAAAATGCATACGCCTTTCCACACTCACCACACCCACCACACCCGATACGCCCGGTGTGATCATCATATCTAACACGCCCGCCACGCCCTACCTTCTCATGTGTTTTGTCACGTTCGGTGTATTATTATAATACGGCACGTTCTGTTATGATTTATGACGAGTGGATTCATTTGATGAGACTAATGAAACATCTCATTATAATTGTCGAAATAAAATATCAATTGACGCATAGAATATTGGTGTTCTCAATATAGGTGGAAAGCCCGGATAATGTACAATTCCCTTTATCGATTTTATATCTTAATGATTATTAATTCTTTTCTTGCTTGTTTACATTATAGTTTATAATATTAATATAGCGGGAACAATAACATTTATTATGTGATTGTTTCCGAATTTAAATGCTAATACATAAAGAGTATAATCTAATTAATTATACTTACATAAACTAATATAGGAATTCGTATTAAATAGAATAATATGTCCTGTTGTCAGCATGTCTGACTATACACAAAGTTATTACTTATATCATTGCGACCAACGTATTATCTTATGTAGATTTCGCTTATTCTTATGTTACCATCACTACTTAAGTATCTTTTGTATATAGTCAGGCATCTTTATAATTACATACTGCTACTTTATCGACTGTGGTCGCTACAATATTTTTATCAATGTTTCAAAATTATTATAATGCATCCGTCGATATGACTAAGTATCACTTGATTACTTAGAGGCGTAATATGGTTGTATACGTTTAGGCATTACAAAGAAATTTAAAATTTCGGATGTAACAGTATTTATAATTATATCGCTGAAAGAACGTTAAGCGGTCCTCTGTGCCCTGCTCTCCCTTACATACATATATCGGGAGAGTGAGCATGTAAACAAGTCAGAGTCGTATGAACTAGTGTTGGCAGCGCGGGCTCAATGATGAACCACTAACGAAATTATCCTCTTAGGCCCTTAGGCTACTACCCACTGTGTGACTATGGTAATGCCGAGCACACTGTAAGCACTATCGAGCTCGCGTCGTCTCTCTTTTGAATTCACACCTCTCCTCATCTAGATTTGGGAGCGAACCCAAGTTCTCAGAAAGACAACAACCGGTGAAACTTAAATCGACAGTCCAGTGTACTTGAAATTTCCTATTTTTTCCGCCATATTTATTAACACAGCTATTTGTTTAAAAAATTCAAAAATCGGCTTTCTACGTTTTTCAGGAATTTAATTTTGAGTATTTCAATAAAAAAAAACTTAAAATGGGGTAAAAACTGTAACCTTTAGACGAATTTGAACGCGATAATCCATTTCTGGAACATCGTGGACCGCCGGGACGAGAGGTTCGCTCCAATCGAGTCCCACATCTACAATACTATCGGCCGGCCCATTTTGTCCTTACAGGATATTAATGTATAAAACCATCCTTACTTTGAAAATTAGTATTAAAAAAATTAATATATCCCATTGAGAGAAAAACTTAAATAAACATTTAATATTGGTATATTGGATCCGCCAATATACGGTATCAGCCAATTCGGTATCAGGACCTTCGAAAACCAACAAATACCTCGTTTTAAGTAGATCCAATACTTTTTTGAAATACTCGTCTGCCACATTGGATCTGTCATTTTGTTTTTTAAAATTCTGACATCAGGTTCGGAATCAAAACCCTCATTTTTTGTCGCGGAACAGGTTCGCCTGGCCCACTGTGTATTGAAATATTTCACTTTATAAATTATACATTTACAAATAATTATACAAAATTAAGACACCGGTATATTGCTTCCCCATAGAGGAAGCTTTGTAGTGGTGACAAAATCCAGTTTCCAAAAAAGGGTTTTTTTTTAACATATTTCAAGGGATGAATATCTAATATGATGTCCTGAAAAATATGTATGTATGTTAGTATGTATGTTTGTATCCATATATGTATGTCACGATCCTGCAATATCTTGAAAAACCGTAGAGATAAATTAATGAAATTTAGCACACTTTTTCCACTATATACCTAGTTGAATTTCTGACAAGGGTTTAACAAAATATTTAATTTTACAAGTTTTGTGGAGTTTTATAATTTTAGTAAAATTGATTTTTCTACTATAACTTCTCAAATAATCAAAATTTAAAGCAGATGTCACAAGAGAAAAGATTCCTTATGTAGAGACGAACCGATTGACCTATAAGATTATTACATTTCGTTGAAGAATAAGAAAGTTATGTTTAATTAATTTTTAAAAATGAATTTTTCGAATATAAGTTCTCAAATAATTAAAATTTAAGGCTGATGTAAAGAAAATAAACTTTTCCTTGTGTTGACATGATTCAGGTGACCTAATATTAATTAATTTGATTAATAATAATTAATGCTTCCTCTATGAGGAAGCAAATCATATTTGCTTCCAGGAAGCAAAATGCTCATTGAATGAGCAGAAAAGTTGATACAACTTCACAGCTAGTTTTTATATTTTATTAGATGCATCGCATTCAAAAGTGTCTTCAGAAATTGCTGAGGGCGCTTCATAAGGACAGACATCATACAATAGCTCATTACAAGCACCTCCTAGACAGCAGCCTTGAGCAAGCAAATCGAGAAAAACCAGCTACTTTGGAGCACTTGACAGAAATAAATAGGATCGCTAATCAGAGTATACTCATGCTGGAACGGTAACTAAGATTACATTTCATATCTAACAAATGATGTTCCGCATGCAATAAGAATACATAAAATCTTTTGGCTTAACCTTTTGCGGCACACATTATTCTAAGAAACAAATTTTACAGTCACAAACACTTTAGGGGGTTTTCGGGGTCGCTAATTACGAATCCGGTGTTAGATTTCCAAAATTCAAAATGGCGAATCTAATATGGCGGACAAATATTTGAAAAAGTGGTTGGATTTTCATAAAACTTGTTATTGGGGGGTTCTTAATGTCGCTCATTACGAATCTGAAGCCCAATTTGCAAAATTCAAAACAGCAAATCCAAAATGGCGGACGAGTTTTCAAAAAATTAATGGATTTTCAAGAAACTTGGCATCTGGGGATTTTTGTAGTCGCTGATTACAAATCTGACTTTAGATTCATTATCAGAGAACCCAAAAATTCCAAGATACCAATTTTTATGAAAGCCCATTAATTTTTTAAAAATTCATCCGCCATATTAGATTCCCCATTTTGAAGTTTGCAAATTGGGCTTCAGATTCGTAATCAGCTATATCAAGAACCCCCCAATAACAAGTTTTATGAATATCCAATCACTTTTTCAAAAATTTGTTCGGCATATTAGATCCGCCATTTTGAATTTTGGAAATCTAACCTTAGATTCGTCATCAGAGACACCAAAAACACCCGCTAACTAATTTCGAACATAGTGTGCCAATTTTTGTAATTTTGATCTGTCATGTTGATTCCGTCATCTTGGATTTTTCGAAATTGTCATTTTGAATTCAAATTCAATTTCAGCGACCATAAAAACCCCCTGAAAACTAATTTCAAACAGAATGTGTTAATTTTCAAAATTTTTTGTCCGCCATTTTTTTCCCGACATCTTGGATTTTTCGAAATTGAATATTTTGAATTTCGATTCCGATTCAGGGATGAAAATAAACACCTCAGGAACAGGGTTAAAAAAAATACAATTGTTATATTGGGTTTGGTATGAGAAATACTGCATTTTAGAGTTTTTTAAGCACAAAAATAGAGTTTATAACTTATATAACATTGCACAAAATTCTGAAAAAATTCTGATAAATACTTTAAGGTTTACTCAATACAATAAATAACTCAATACAATAATTAACAATTAATGATGGATAACATTTTTTTCACATTCATGTATATCCTAGAGACGTAGGAAAAATAAAAAACCCGGTACTTCTTGTTAAACAAGTAATTAAAAAAATGTAAAACCATGGAGAAAAAGGTGGGTCGCTGAACGACCCACTATGCCGCAAAGGGTTAAGAGCAAATGAACACTTTAAAAGAAAAAATAATAATTTTTCAAATATTTCTTTATGAGATTCAAGTAAATTCCCTATATTACTTGAATAACCTGAAATAAAAGTTATAAAGAATTGTTTTAAAACAATGAAAAGTTATTGCGCTCAAGCCGAAAAATTCTATGATCCCTTATTGCATACGTAGCCTTAATTATTCATATCATTTAGATTTACAAACATAATATAAATATTGTTTAAAAACTACAACAAAATAAAAAATTTGTCATATTTTTTCGTAATTTATTGTTTAAATAATTTCGGAATTATCTATAGGTTAAACATGGTACCTTTGCTTCAGCAGTACCCTTGGAACAAATCGATTTAAAAATATAAAATCAAGTATACAGTTTTTTTCGGCCATTAGTAGTACATTTTGCACCTAGTAGTGAAAGTTGGTCTTTATACGCCGAGCGAGAGTTTGCGTTACGAGTCGAAACAAGTAACGCAGACTCGCGAGGCGTATAAAAACCTTCAGTGAAATGGTCCACACGATACTTTATGTAATAAAGCATGATTTACAAGTTTTTAAAAAAATTATGTACAAAGAAATCACTCTTGACAAAGAAATCACTAAAAGAACGTTGCCTACTTTGGTGTGTCGAGGGGGTGAGGGGTCCAAGGTGCAACCCAGGAGGGGTGCAGGGGGCGGAGCGTCTGCTGGGGGGTTCAGGGGCGAAGCCCCCCGATTGCGTCATATTAATTGCGCATGTGTATTGAACATAAATAATATTTTTTAGCATTTTAAATTGCGCGTGAATAGCAACCATTCAGATTCCCAGCGCGCAACTCATGCGCAGTGTATCCAGTGATACTTGAGGTAACTGCAGGTCGATAATGAGAAAAGAATGCGGTCGATATTGGGAGATTGTCGATATTGGGAAGGTCGATATTGGGAGATTCGAGTGTATAAAAATAAGCATTTTTTTTGACACAGTTATAAATTATTTAAAATAATGGTTATTATACATATATACATAGTACTTTTATGTATAATTTGAATCAATGACAAATTTAAAAAATTTTTAAATGTCGGATATATGAGCCAACTGAGCCAACCTGAGTTTCAGTGACGGGTTCACTTCTAATTGCTGTAACTTCGGAAATAGTTTGAATTTTGAAATGATTGAACGCTTAAAATATTTTTAAAAGTATAAACCATTTATCTCATGGTGGTGTAACCCATTAAAGGGTTACACCACCATGAGATTTTCAAAAAATCTATTTTTTTTGTTTAGATAAATTGTTTATACATTTTAGAATATTTTAAGCGTTCAATCATTTCAAAATTCAAACTATTTCCGAAGTTACAGCAATTTGAATTGAGCGCGTCACTGAAACTCAGGTTCCACTCGGACCCACAGTGGAGCCATAAACGGTTTCGCGGGCAAATTTATATTGTGAACCTATTTCTGAACCGATTTGAACGTTTTTTTTTTAAATGAAAGCTTATAAAATTCCACGTGAAAATTTTGATCCAGATTTTGAAAAAAAAAATTTATATAATTTTTTTATTTAATATCAAAAATGAAGGGAAGAATTTTTTCTTTTGAAGAGTACCGGGTTTCGAAAAATACTTTGATTTAATCCTAAATACCTAGAAGAAATTAAGCACCTATCCAGGAAAGTTTGCAATTGATTAAAAATTTATTGGATTTGTTATAATCAAATAAGTGAGTGAAAATGGATTCAAGGGGATTGACAGTGATTCATCGATTGATTCGCACTAAATATTAATAATTTATAGATAAAAACCGTTTTTTAACTAAATTCATTATGTAAGACAATAAACAATTTGTTATTTTATAAACAAATTTTATAAACAATTCGTCCGCTATATTGGGTCCGCCATTTTTTTTTTAATTTTAACTTCGGATTCGCAATCAGCGACTTCAAAAACCCCTTTATGCCAATTTTGAAAATAATCAAAAATTTATTTACCATATTTAACTAGTCGTAGAAGCTGACGTCTAGGCTTCCCTTTTCGCGGATTTGTCCGGGCCACCCGACAGGAGAGCGCGGTTACGAAAAGAACGACTTTAGATGAGACGGGCACTGATTTTCCGTATTTAGCTTTAATAGGGAAACTTCTCTACTCGAAGTAGAAGTTCGTCAGACTGCCAAGAGCAACTAATTTGTCTTGATTTTATAATGCCCGTCATAGGTGTGCCATGGGTTGATTTGGTGGGAAATTTTGAAGAGTCAGGGATTTTTGATTGGCTGGAAGATTTGGTGTGATTTGTAGATCAGGGGAATTGAAGTGAAAGAAGTTTCGTACGTATATTACAATTTTGATAATTCTGCAGAATGTGAATTTTCGTTGGCAAATGGATCAAAGGCAATCAACCCTCGATCGGTTGCTTTCGAATTGTATTTAGAAATAATTCTTTACGTTCGTTGCGCAGGCGAACAAGAACTTGCTGAATTGTAATTGAATACCAGATAGAGAGACATTTTGCAATATAAGTTGGCATTAAATTTTCATAATTATTTTTAATTCTATTTTTCAACTCAGTTTGAATTGAGTGTATATTAAATAGAATATAATTTTTCAATATTGTATTATCATCACAGCTGAGTTTAATTTTTAATAGCTCAGAGTCTTGAGGAGAAAAATGCGGAAGGACGAATTTGATATAGGAAGGTCGGGTGTGAGAGATCGAGTATCCGATAACGCACCTCCGAGCGGCCACTATATGTCTATGCATTGTAACATGGCTGTTATGTTGGTTGCCTGCGTGCAGGCGAAGGGGCGGAGGCACGCCGGCGAGCAGCGGTGCTGCGAGTTGTCGGTCGGCTACCCCGCGCTTTTGTGTTCTGGACAGCTGACTGTCAAGACGTTCTAGACTCTCTCCTGATCGCTCGTGAGCCTCGTTGGCTGTAATAGTTTTCTTAGCTGGTGCTAATCTTTATTCGTTCTTCCGGCTTTGAAGCCACTCTTGTACCCGTAAGTAGAATATAGTTTTTGTTAATATTCACTTGTTTGTTCATTATTTCTCACTCCCAACTGGTAATTTCCCTTCCCAATTAGTAATAATCAACCCAGATTATACTTGGCGCCCAACTAAATAACCTACAATCCCGAATTTCCAGTGAGAAAGAACAAAATAAAATAAATTGAAAATAATATTCGGTGGTGCAAATTTTGAAAAAATTTAAGATAATTTATTGTATTGCAAATTCGTATGTACGGTTGTGAGATGTATTTCCCGCGAGATGTTTTCGCTTTTCAGGAGTATTAAATAAAGTGAAAAAGAAAAGCAAGGTATATTCTTGAAAGAGTAGTTTTCCCGCATGTCTCTGGTTAGGAAGTGAAAGAAAAACCCAAAAAGGGATAAAAATTTAGTGAGTGAACAATAGAAAAAGATAAAACCGTTAGGAAACCGCAAGCCGAAAAGAAGATAGAAACCGCGAGAAAAAAGTGTAGTGTTAAATAGAACCCAAAAAGGGGGTAAAAGGTTAAAAAACCATAAAGAAAACCGAATAGGAAAATTCGGGAAAATTAAAAATAAGTGCCGTGAGAAAAATTTCGGTTAGGAGAAAGTTCGAAAGCATCGAAATTCTATTTGAAATCAGTGAAAGGTCGAGCGAAGAGATGACCGTAGGCGCGTTTCAAAGGGTCAAAGCGGGTGACTCACAGCCTAGTCCGAGCGGTATCTCTAAAAATAAACGTCCCTCGACAATTTAGACCGAAATTTCTGATACCTGAATACCGACATAATATTTCTGGAATAAAATTTAGAAAATTTGCCTACCGGGTGGCAAATAAAATTGGATTTGAAATCAAACCAAGCGAGCGTCGTAAGTCTAGTTAGCATGGCGTCAGGGGGAATGGTTCTTAGGTCCGGGAAGGGGAAAAACAAGATGGCAGAAAGTGAGCGCAGAGAAGCGAACCAAGTGACAGGTGGGGAAGAAGAAGAGTTAGTAAGGGAAATTGAAAGTGCAGAAACACCAACGAAGATGAGAATTCCAATAACAAACAGAGGATTTAGTTCGCGAGGCAGAGGCTTTTCGCGAAATAGAAGTTCAGGTGTAGGAAACCGATTTACTCATAACGATGAAGACTTGTAACTGGGAGTGTTTAAAAATAGGGAAGACGAGTTGGCGAGTACCAAAAAGCGTACTTTAGAGTGGGACCACATGGGTCTCCCAGACTCTAATGAAATTACAGAATTGGGAGCAATACCAAAGACTCGAACAGCAACTAAGACTCTTACAAACACGGAAAGACCATCAGAAAGAAACCCTGACAAAACTCAAACTGAAACTCAAACCCTGACAATAGACGAGGCGGATTATCGCCTTAGAGAATGTGTAAGAACACAGGATAAGTTAGAAGAAATTAGACGTGATGCGGAAAAAGAACAAGATAGAGAACCGTTCGCGGATAGAACAAGTAGAAACAGATCTCCCATGTCATATGCGAGAGAAAGATCGGCGCGTAGGTCTTTGACAATGCGAGATGAGAGAGATGAAAGACAAGAGAGCGAACCACCCCAACGGCGGAATGCTTACCCAGCCACGAATAGCCCTTATGGCATGGTGAGAACACCATTACAAATAATGTTGGACTGGCCAGCTAGATTTCGCAATAATAGAGTGGACAGCCCTGCCCACTTCTTAGAAGATATTGTCAGGTTCAAGAGAGGTTACCAGGTAGATGATCGCGATGTTCTAGAAAATTTAGACGCGTTGTTAAAAGAAGAAGCCAAGGATTGGTTTATAGTAAATAAAAGATCATGGTATAATTTAGAAGATTTTTTCGCTAGTTTTAAAAATGCGTATATAGATGAAAGGTTTATAGAAGAGACGCATCAGAAA
>CAJFCO010018374.1:94675-193407 GCA_904066015.1 Synergus gifuensis | reverse complement strand
ATAAACCTTCGTCTACATGAGACGAAGGTTTATTGACTCTTATTAGCCAAAAATATTTATTATTATGAACGTATAATTGGTATAACTAATTTGCTCTTATGGTAAAGTATTACATGCCCTTAAGGTATAAGAGTAGAAATTTGCATGAAATAATTGATTAAATTGAAAAATTTAACGACAAAACACCAAGTAACCCGCCGTTAGGCTAGTACACCTGGTCTTGGGAAGGAAGGACCGGAGCCGCAAGGCTATCCAACCTCTCGCATAAGTCTTTAAAGTTGAGTTTAAGATTAAAAATTTAAGATTAAGTTTAAGATTGAATTTAAGATTGAGTTTGAAGAATAATTGATCAATTTAGAAAAATTTAAGGACAAAACACCAAATAACCCGCCGTTAGGCTAGTACGCTTGGTCTTGGGAAGGAAGAACCGGAGCCGCAAGGCTATTGTGACGTCCGAAAAAAAAGACTCACCTACCTTTATTATATTATAAAAGTTGATCCTCGTTTTCTATCCGGTAGCCAAGCGGGATAATAAAATTATCACACCGTGCTACTAGAGTCGGGGATGAGGATATTTGAATAGAGCGAATGGATTACAATCTAAACATTTATTCAATAATATTTACAGTAAAAGGGGAGGTTTACAATAATCAATTAATAAGTTCAGAAGAGCTTCGTCAGGAATCCTTTTGTGCAGCATGTAAATGGGGAGAAATAATTAGAATTGGTATAGTGGGGGTAGAATATGATAATAGATTATGGGACTTACCGTTTAGCCTTTGAGGCTGGAGCTTTCAGATTTAGTTGCGGGATCTGGTCGAGGATTTAAGCAGGAGGTCCTTGGGCTGGATCGTCAGCGTAGGTTGATGCTGAACCGGCGTTGGTACCTTGGTCAGCAGGGGGAGATTTTCCTTCAAACGACCGTAAATTGCGCAAGAGTTGACTAGGAATCACAGGATTTAACTTCTAGGAATCAAGGATTTCACTTCTAGGAATCAAGGATTTTTCTTTATATTCAGGAACAGGATCAGGATTTAAGATTCATTGATTCACAATGCTTAATTCGCACAATTGTCGTACAATAGACGCTGAAAAGTTACACAATACTGATTCGCAGTAGTCGCACAATTAGATTAACAACGAGTCGCAAATGGTCGCACCAATTAGATTAGAAATGGGCCGAAGAACAAGGATAGGGTTCTTCAATAACCCTGGCTCACAGTTCACAAGACTTTAGCGTAGCTTACAGGATCAGGACAAGTCCTGACTGGACTTTGGGTTCAAGGGTAGAGCCCAACGGCACGATAAGGAGTCGATGTTTAGACTGACTGTCAAGTGTTGTAGATCACAACGGCACGGTCAGGAGTCGGTTGGTAGACTAACTTTCGGTGGCAGATTCGCCGGTTTTTATACAGAATTTAATGCATTTTCACCCTTCTAATTCCAAGAATCGTAGGAGGTCCTGTGGGTGCTGGTAACTAGTACGGGCATTTTGACCTAATTTAGAGACACCTTGAGGGTGCTGATTGACTTTTTCCATTTTCTTGATTATGCTGGTTCGTGTACAGCGGAAGGGTTCAAAGACGCTTTTAGCTTAAGCTTCCGATGACCAATAGCAGAAGGCACGTGTTATTGCTTGATAGTTAAATGAATCGGATCCAGATCTTTATCTTGATAACAAGAGTTCGATGACACCTTCGAGAGGGTGGTTTGTCATGTTTATGATTCAATATTTCTGATTATTTTGGTACCGGACACAAAGTGTGCTGATGAGCAATTTTATTAGTTCTTTGACCCGCTGAATAAGACATTGGATCAATACTTGGATGCTCATGCTCTTTTGAATGAATATAATTATTGATCTTTAGTTAATAAGCTATTATAATAAGTTACATGACGTCATAATATATAAGACATATATGTATAATAAAAATGAGAGTCAGAGGTGTTTCGGCTGCCAAAAAAATTGTTTTTTTTAATTTTTTGAAAAAAATTGATATCTCGAGTAAAAATAAAGAGAAAATTTTTTGGTTTTTTGAGAAATACTTTAAATCAAGCGGTTTATAATTTCCCGGCCGATGCACTTAAAATTAGGAGGTATGTTACATCTTGAGAGGTGGAACACACATCTTGATTTTAAAGGATGTAGAAAGCGATTTCCTCGTTTTGGAAAGGAAAGGATTTTTCCTAAACCGGGATGAGGATAACCGCTTAATTTAATAGACAACTTGAATTCAATTAAGAAAAATTTATTTAAGAAAGAAAGAATATTTATAGCAGGCCCTTTTGAGCAATCTCTCTCTCGATCTGGTGTGATGTGCGAGATATGAGGCGCACTTACCTTTATTATATTACGAGATTGTTCCTCGTTTTCTTCTTTAATCAGGTTAGGACCTGCACATGTATCTAACATTAAGCGGACTGTTTTCTTTAATTCTGCTACCTGTATTGTAATATAAGGAATATTGCTGCTGGTGTTAAGATGTACTTTTTCGGTTTTTATTAAAATTTTACTAGGTGTTGGAATTTCTTTGGTTGGGCCCTTCTCGGTACACCCATATTGGAGAGGGCATCCTAGTTTTCCGCTTGTTGGAATTCTATTTGTTGTCTTTTCTCGTTTTTTTTAACCCTTAATTTGCAATCCTTTATGTGATGTCCTATTTCTCTACAATAATTACAGGTTCATTTCGTATTATCAACAGGTGGTTGGTTTGAGGTTGTATTATTTCCTTGGTTTGCTCTAAAATTTAAATTTTGATTCGCCCTAGAGTCTTGATTTTGGCGAAAGTTTGGATTAGAATAAAAATTCCGGTTTTGATTTCGATTAAAATTTGGACTAAAGTTTCTGTTCTGATTAAAATTCTGATTGTAATTTTGTAGTTGATTCCGATTAAATTTTTGATTTTGATTGAAGTTTCTGTTCTGATTAAAATTCTGATTGTAATTTTGCGGTTGATTCCGATTAAAGTTTTGATTTTGATTGAAGTTTCTGTTTTGATTGGGAACTTGAAAATTTCTATTATAGTAAGTGGAATATCCATATCCAGAGTTGTATTGATTATCCTGACCTACGTTAGGAATGGTCTGGTGGTTTGGACTTCTAAAATTCTGGGGTTGCTGACCTTCTCTACGGGGATTACAAGGCGGTTTTCCCTGGCTACCAGCATTGTATGGAGTTGCACCTGTTTGGTTGAGATTATATTTAATTTGTCGGCATGTTCTAGCCTCATGTCCAGTTTTTCCGCAAAATTGGCAAATAATTATTGTTTCGCGTGCGAAATTTATTTTGCTAGTTCTAGCAAAATCTCTATTATTTTTAAATGATTTGTCTGAACAATCGTTCAGGTACTATATTATGACGGTTTTCTTTTCTTAACTCCCTTGTTGCAGATAATTTTCTTTCGACTTCTATCGCTTTCTGGACTATTTCAGGAAATGTTTGTGCTCCAATTATTCTTAATTCTAATTCCGGTTTTAAGCCGCGAAGGAAACAATCGATGGTATCGGCTTCTAAATCTACGTAACCTGGTTGTATGGTGCCTCCATTTGCTGCTTGATGAGCATCTAAAATTTCGGTAGATAATTCCTGAATTCTTGTTACATAGGACAATGCGGTTTCATTTTCCCACATGTAGGTGTTTCCCAGTTCCCCTTGCAACTGGTAAATAGGCTTTGATGGGGCATATATGGTTTTTAATTTATTGATAAAGTTGTTACATCCTGAGATGAACACATCCCATAATTTTATTTGATTTAAATTTAAAAAGTTCCTCGTTTTGGAAAGGAAAAGGATTTTCCTTTACCGGGATGAAGATAACCACTCGACTTTAAATAACTCAAGAGAAGTTAGATATAAGTAGTTTTATTTAAAAATACAGAAGTTATTTGGCTTGGCCCTTTCAAACTATCTCTCTCTCTCTGGATCTGGATCTGAAAAGAGACAGAGATTTAGTTCCGATCTCCTTTTCAGAATAGACCTTTATATATTTTTAAGAAAAAGTGACCTGCTCACCTGTATGGTAGTTTTTATTGTGTATTTGTCCTATGGAGGCTGGTCTCCGTCTTTGAAAGATTTAGGGGACCACTTGGAACTGGGGTGACCTTCTATCGATGCACTTGACAACTTCTTCCACTTAGAGAACTTGATTGAATTAAACTCGGACTGATTTTTAGGTGTTTCGATAGGTTTAGCAGATGAAAACAGACTGACTATTAGATGTTGTAGATTCAGCAGACAAAAACAGACTCCCTCCTTGGGTCCAAATCCTCTGTTTTTATAAGACCTTTGGCAATAAATCTTCCAATTTAAAGATGGCCGCTATACATGGTTGAAGGGTAGTTGGGTCCGTTCGTACTTCGACGAAAATAGATTTCAATAGATTCCTTTGTTGTCACCCTTCGTTTGAAGATCTGTATTAGAAGCGTGGGTAGAGACTGTACAAGGGTTTTCTCATAGGTGAGAATGCAGGTGTTTGAAATTAAACGTAGTGACCCAGATTTTATAGATTTCTTTAGAAATCTATTTTAGAACATACACATTCTTTTGTTATTCGAAGATGACCATTTTCTTTAGAAGAAAAGGATTCGGATGCGTAGATTTGGTTTTACGACTTACATGAATAGTGTTTTCTATTTCGTAGAAAATTTGTAGAATGGAATAGACATAACAGCTTGTTAATTTAGCGGATAAGAAATTTTAAGTTATGTGAGATGACAAAACGAGAGTTTTTGAAGGGGTGGTCTTTCCTATAGGTTGTCCTTTGTTTGAGATTACATTTATGTTTTTAGAAAAAGATATAATAAACAAATAGTGATGTAAATGTTAATTGTCAGCTAAGTTATACGGATTACAATTGCTGGTCTTTTAAGAATTAGGTATAAAATAATAATGAGTAATTAGTATTACGTCGCGGGACGTGACAAAGTCATCCACCCTTGATTAAGTATTACTATATATGCATTTTCGCGATTTTCCTACGAGTTTGTTTCGTAATAATCTGACTCAATTTTCCTCTGCTGATCCGGGAAACATATTTTTTGCTTCCCTACATGCTTCTATAAAAAGCGCTATTGGTACTTTGTTGCTACCATCGAAGTGTGGTATAACTTTGAGGGCATCTCGGAGAGAAACTTGATGCTTATTTGGCAGTCATATTGTTGTGTGACGTCCGAGATAAAAGACGCACTTACCTTTATTATATTATGAGATTTGATCCTCGTTTTCTATCCGGTAGCCAAGCGGGATAATAAATTTATCACGCCTTGCTACTAGAGTCGAGGATGAGGATAACTGAATAGAGCGAATTTAGTTTACAATCTAAATATTTATTTATAAACAATTACAGAAAGGGGGAGGTTTACAATAATCAATGTGATGGAGATTTCATATGTGAAGAAGAGCTCCGTCAGGAATCCTTTACAGCAGCATGTAAACGGGGAAAGAATTAGAAATGTATAGAGGGGATTAGATATGATAATGGATAATGGGACTTACCGTTTAGCCTTGAGGCTGGAGCCTTCAATATTTGTCGATGAATCTAGGTGATCGATCGGGGTTGAGTAGAAATGGTCTTAGATCTCGTCTGATTGGTCCTGGCGCTAGTTTACTGGAACGGGTTGACGGGCCTACTTGG
Source organism: Synergus gifuensis (assembly GCA_904066015.1). Lineage (NCBI taxonomy): Eukaryota > Metazoa > Arthropoda > Insecta > Hymenoptera > Cynipidae > Synergus > Synergus gifuensis. The sequence continues at coordinate 187,774 of CAJFCO010018374.1, read as the reverse complement.
TAAGGACGTAGCCGTCGGATTGGGTGCACGCACTGGCACACTGGAACGGGTTGACGGACCTACCGGATAAGGACGTAGTCGTCGGATTGGGTGCACGCACTGGCACACTGGATAACTGGAGAACTTCACTGGAGATTCTGACTTGACTTGAACTTGACTTGGACTGAAGTAGACTGACTGCTTCGAAAGTAGAACCCAACGGCACGGTAAGGAGTCGGTGTTTAGACTGACTTTCGGTGGCAGATTCGCCGGTTTTTATGCAGGGTTTAATGGGCAATATAGGTCAATTGCCCTAGTTTCACCCTTCTGATTCCAGATATTTTAGGGGAAATCATGCGAGTATTCGTGTTCAGCGGAAGGGTTCGAAGACGCTTGTAGCTTAAGCTTCCGATGACCAATATCAGAAGGCACGCGTTATTGCTTGATAGTTAAATGAATCGGATCCAGATCTTTATCTTGATAACAGGAGTTCGACGACACCTTCGAAAGGGTTGTGTGACCAATTATTTTGAGTGTCACAATTAGTGTAAATTTACTTGTTGTTCTCTGAAATTGTACCTTTTTATAATCTTTAAAGAGCAATATAATTTAAGAAATAGTCTGGAAATTCATTGAAAGAGAACACGAATAATACGAAATTAATTAAATCAAGATTAAATTGTGACAGGTGTAGACAGGCAGTCGCTAAAAGGCTTGACCAATAATTAAAATAAATAAAAACAAAATTCCGTTAAATACAAAATGAAATAAACGAACATAGGAATTCATGAATTCTTCAAATTATTTCGAACAAATAAAATGAACACTGGCGAAACGATAAAACGTACGACTTCAGGTCGAAATTAAATTAACAAAATAAAACATTGTTTAGGTAATGACCGTTAAACGAAGAGAAAATGGTAGGCAACTTACAAAGGATGCAGATTTATACACCTTACGAAAGGACGAAGGCTCACAAGAACATCGAGGATTGGAGTCCTTGCAGTAGACGAGTCAGGATTTCGAAAGTCCAGTTTGGTCGATTCTCGAGGTCTTGCTGTAGCCGTCTCTTTCCACTCGCAGCTGGACGAACATTAGATTGTCCCGCGTTTAAGCTCGCCAAAATCTCCTCTCCTCTTATTAACCGTCAAAAAGCCCATAAATAAACACACCACGCTATAAAAAATAAACAAAAAACCACACACAACCATTAGCACAACCTATAACCTTTTAAATTATTTAAATTCACTACAAAAGCAAAGAGAACGATCGATGTTCGCCAGCCTTCTCACCAAGTTCAATATCTCTACTATTTATTTCCGCAAAGGTGATAGGTCACTCATTCTTCGTCATATCTTTTGTACAAAATTTAATAATACCCGCGAAATACAAATACATGTCACAGTTGTTTGTCATGTTTATGATTCAATATTTCTGATTATTTTGGTACCAGACACAAGGTGTACTGATCATTCATTTTTATTAGTTCTTTGACCCGCTGAATTTAGTGTACCCGAGGAAATTATAAAACTTGATTCTGTGGGACTTATAATTTCTTCAGTATTTTCAATATTTGGAGTTTTTTTTGTTCGAGGGAGAAGGCTCTGAGTCTGTTTAACGAGTTCTGCTAGAGCGGGATTATTTGGAGTTTAAGTTCGTGTTACGCGTTTGTTTGGCATTTAATTTTGCAAACATTTTTTTAGTTTGTTTAAATTTTTCTTTTCATTAATTTTTTCCTGTGCTTAGTCAAGAATTCTATTGAACACCGAATAAAATTCCTTGTCGTTTTCTATTTCTTTATCTACTTTTAGTGGAGGGGTATCAACGAATTGAATGCATATATAAAACAGGTTAAATAGAAATAAAAGTTAGAGATGTTTTAAGGGCTGCTAAATATTTTTTAATTTTTTTGAAAAAAATCAATATCTTGAATCAAAATAAAGAAAATATTTTGCGGTTTTTTGAGTGTTATTTTAAATTCAGCGGTATATAGTTTCCAGGATCGATGCACCAAAAATTAGGAGATATGTTACATCTTGAAAGGCGCAACACATTCCCTAACTTTAAAGGATTTAGAAAAAAGGGATTCTTCGTTCTGGATAAAAAATGATCAAGGATTTCCTAACTCGGGATGAGGATAACCGCTTGATTCAAATAAACTCAAATATTGTGAAAAAGGACAAATTTATTGACAGTGAATACTATTTATTGGCAGGCCCTTCAAAAATCTCTCTTGATCTGGACCTAAAAAAAGACACAGAATCTTAGTTTCAATCTCTTTTCAGAGTAGATCCTTATTATATTGGGAAAAAGAGACCTACTTACCTGAATTTTGGTTTTTGTTGTCGCTTTTATAAGGGGTTTTGCAATTAATCTTCAGAAATTGCTATTTAGTAATAGACTCTAGAGATTGGAAGTGACAATATTTATTAGATCATAGAAAGCATGTAACAACCAATATTCAGTGCCTCAAATATTTGTTTCAAAAATTCTCATAAATCTTCACTCAAAATATCCAATTCTCATTATTCTATAGTTTGCAATAGGTGAGGAGTTTATTTTATTTATTTTTAAGTTATTCTCTAACTTTTATTTCTCTCCTCCACCTATGACTACAGAAGCAATATTTACAAAAAAATGTTTCCGTCATATTTTACAATATATTTTTTGAGAAAAAACGGTACAGCGACATGCTTATAAAGGCTTCTTGCCTCAAAATACAGCTTGAAGACATATCGTTGTACTCTTTTTTTGCATATTTCTTTAAAGGTAATCCTTATTCTAAATATAATAATATGTTTGGAAAGAATCAATCTACTACTCTATGTTTTTAAATTTTTGATATATGTATTAGGATTCGAGAAATATGTCTTTAAAAGTAGTGTAAATTTCAGCACTCATATTTTTAATATAAAAAATATTTATAAAAATTTAAAAACGTAGAGTACTGGATTATTCTTTTATGAATCCAAGCATACCAAATAAGTCATATTTTACAATATACTTTTCGAGAAAAAACGGTAGAGACATGATTACAAAACGGCCCTGTACCCAGCCCTCTTAAGGGCGTTGGACCCAAGTTTTAAGCTCAAAATTCCATTCTCCATTTTACGTAATGAAAAATAGAGAAAAATATTTTTTCACTGTGTAGCGCTAATCTTTTTTCAAATATAAGACTGCATACAGAGTGAAAAAATATTTAATTTTAATACCTTTTGCATAAATCGAAGAATTCCAAATCTAACTTCCAAATTCAATATTTTCATTTTACTTAAAAAATATTTGAAGTAGATATTTTCTCGCTCTATACGCATAATTCTAGTTAAAAATTGATTAATTCTACAGAGGGAAAAAATTCCAAATTTAATATTTGTTGAGTAAAATGAAGAAATCTAATTTTTAGATTAGAACTTGGCTCTAACACCCTTAAGCTCTTCTGTCAAGATTTTCTCCACACCGAAATTTTTGTAAAATATTCGCATCGGTGTTTAAATTTAAATTTATGATCTACGAATGAAGTATCCTGAATAAACATGTCAAAAATGCATCGAAATTCTTCTACCATATACTTGTCAGATACAAAAACCGAGAAAATCAACCACAGAAGTCATTCTGAAGATCGCCACCAGCAAGGATTTACTCGTCGTAAAAAGTCATCATCGAAACTGATCCAGTCAACCAACATTCAAAAGTAATCCTCCGAAGTTGTCCTACAGTCTACACAATATTGTATCAAACTTCACTAAGATATAATACTAGGAGAATGCCATTTTCATTCAGAGGCTTACGTGATGTAACCCTTGTGAAGGAAGCCGCCGATACTCGCTGATCCAGCAGAAAGGTCAACTGTCTTCAATTAACAAAAATCCCAGGTAAATGCACGCTCTCTAAGATCCTAATATCTCTCCGTCTCCTTTAAATATTAAAACTCACAGCTTTGATAAGATTCCTTTTCCTATTTACAACGAGGAATTTTTATTAAATTTTAATTTAAGGGGTTAGTACCAAAGTTTTCACCTTCTTTTTAAGAATTTTTTTTTTCAAATTAAAATTTATATTACAGATTCTAACTTTTCACATATGAATATACATATTATTAAGTTATATTACAAAAGTTTTTTTGTTTTATTTTTAATGATAAATCTGGCTGGTATGGCTCCCTGAAGTTACCCATTTTAAAAACTAGTCGCCATGATATCTCAAGTTTGGAGGCTCTGAAATACAAAAATCAATGAGATTTATAAAGAATAGACTTGTCGCTATCGCGTGAATTAGGATGATCGAAATCCGAAAAAAAATTAATTCAAAATGGCGGACTTGAAAATTGTTCACCTTTTTTTTACCGTAAATTGTTTTAAAAAATGGTTAAATATTAATCAATAATTATGCTGCTGTCTCTGCGGGGCAGCAATTGCCCCTTTTTGGTAGAGTAGTTGCCTTTGTCGAAAGAGCGCAGCGCTCGACTTCCGCCAGAGGGACAGCAGTTACTCCATAAAAAGTACATCAAGTAACCTAAAATAGCGCAACAGCCTTGGGGATAGAAAGGAATAAATTTTTTTACGATTAAATAGACTAAGAGATGAAAAGAATTAAACATTACCAGAAATAGAGATAAACTGAGGGATTGGAAGAGATAGATATTACCAGACACAGGGATAGGCTGAGAGATAGTAAAAGATAGATATTACTAGAAAGAAATTAGGGGATTGAAACACATAGCAGTAAATTTTGATTGACAAGGAAATAGAAAGAGATAGATGAGAATAGGGGAGAGATTAGAAGTGGGATTAGAAGAGATTGAAGCGAATTTTGATTGACAAGAAGATAGAAAGCTATAGGCGATAATAGGAAAGAGATAGACAGGAATAAAAAAGTGGGGATTGAATGAGATAAGAGCAAATTGATATTGACAAGGAGACAGAAAGGGATAGACTAGAATAGACGAAAAATAGGAAGGAATATAGATGTGGCAATTGAAAGAGATAGGCGTTAATGTGGATTGATATGGAGATAGAAAAGGATAGACAGATGTATACAGAAATAGAAAGTGATAGAGAAGTGGGGATTGAAAGAGATAGGTTAGAACAGCGATTGACAAGGGGATAGAAAGAGATAGACGGGGATGGACAAAAGGTAGAAAGAGATAGAAAAGTGGAGAGTGAAAGAAATGGGCGTTGATATGGATTCAGATGGAGATAGAAAGAGATTGGCGGAGATAGTCAAGAGATAGAAAGGAATAGGCGGAAATAGACAAGAAATTGAAAGATATAAGCGGAGAGAGATAAGAGATAGAAAGGGATAGAAAAGAGGAGATTCAAAGAGATAAGCGTGAATGTGGATTGAAGTGGAGATAAAAAGAGATAGAGGGGATAGACGAGAGATAGAAAGGGATAAACAATCGTTATCCCTTTCTATCGTAGATATATAAGGAGATAGAAAGGGATAGGATTTCTATCTTTTTACTTCCAGCAGGGGGACTATTACAATTTTAAAGGTGGTCAGGAATTGGAACTTTTACCTTAACTTTTACACGGAGACTCCAAATTTTTGGAAAGTTTATTAGTTTCATCGTTATTATGCTTTGCTTTCCAAGTCTTATGAATGACAACTTCAACTAACCTCTTTAAAAATATGTGTTTCAGAGTCGAATTTCAAAGGACTTTCTACTGCTATCATAAATCTGCAATCGTAGGGATGTCGATGATCGTCTGCAAATTCTACTCTCAATTTTTCGAAGATGGCATACAGTACGACACCTTTACATAAAACAGGAACTTATTACACGGTTGTTCCAAGGGATAACGATTCTCGATGGAGAATATGGAAACATATGCTAACGAGACCGATATTCTTATCGTTGGAGGAGAATCAACAGGAATGTCTAAACAATTCAAACTTCGCTTAACAATTACTTAAAAGAAATACCAGTGTCCCTTGTCAACAAATCTTCATCAACTGGAGGTATATTTTGGTTGGAGGTATATTCTGGTTGGATTGAAGACATAGTAGGCTGGCCACTGGATAAAAACCCATATGGAGGTTCATTCTTGAATAAATTGAACGAAGATACTCCATTCATCGCAGTAGGGTTTGTTATTGGTTTGGACTAAGATATTTATTTGAATCTCTTCCGAGAATTTCAAATATTAAAGGAACATTCATCGATTAGACCTACGTGACGTGACCTTTGAAGAAAGAAAAGGAATTGTTTATGGAGGTTTCCGGAAGATTGACAGAAGGTTTTCAATTAATTCCAAAATTACTGATGTCAGTTTCAATTCACCTCATGGACATTTCATTGGACATTTCATCTATTGTCATCAATTTCTCTCACTGATCTGATCTGATATTTCTCTCACTGATCTGATCTGATCTTCCTCTCACTGATCTGATCTGATCTTCTTCTCACTGATCTGATCTCATCTTCCTCTCACTGAAGCTGATCAGTTTCCAAATTTCACTCTTATGGATGAATGTGTACTGATAAAAATTAATTTGTAGATCTATGTTGAATCTGGAGGTCAACTTTATCCATCTAGCATATACGAATGTGTTCCTGTTGATGATGGACCGGAGCAGAGACTGCAGATAAATGCACAAAATTGCATTCATTGAGAGACTCGTGATATCAAGTATCCAAGATAAAATATCGACTGGGTTGTTCCTGAAGGAGGTGGCGATCCAACTTATAATTGAATGTAAAAATAATTAATAATTAAATAATTCTTGTGATCGAATTAATTTTGTATTGCGATAACCATAGTAGCCCTTTTCGGTCTTGGAGATCGACGCGTTATTTTATCTTAACAATCTTAACCCTAGAAGAACTCATACGGGTCTGAGGGACCGACCAACCGATCTTTTTATTAAATAATCTTTTGGATTTGTCTTTATCATATTCTTATTGTGCGAGAACTGACGTATCGATTTCGCTTATTGTCAGTTTAAAAATGTTGATTTGTCCAAAAGTTATAAGCGAATGTAATATTTTGGTCCCCCAGACCAAGTGTTGCTAAATAAGGGTCAAAAGTATATGTGACCTTCTAGAATTAAGGTTTAAATGTCAAAATAATGAAAAATTGTATTTATATATATATATATATATAATAAATTTTATATTTATAAATTATATATTTAAGAAATTTATTGGAACGGTCAGAAAGTTCGTTCGGCTTTTTTAATAAACTCTAAAAGTTAAAATAAATATAAAATAGAATATCTTATCAATGATGTATATTATATATGCACCATTGTTTTCCGTAACGAACTTTCTGACCGATCTGATATCTATTTTTTAATATAAGATTGATAATTTTAAACTTACACGATTATATATGAAAATATAATGGAATATATCCATGTTTGATGAAAGAAAATTATTTATTGTATCTAGATAATTTAGAAATGTAAGAGCTTGTGATAAAAGCTTTTGAACAATTTTTGTGCGATAATCAGCTCTCAATATGTATGACCAATTATAAAAACAGATAAAATGTCTAGTCTAAAACTTTTTTAGTTTCAACATGAAATAAATTTTAGTTTGCCTGAAAATGATAGAGATAAATTTTACATCTCTGCTAAAATTAAAAATTTTGATCTACGATATTTTAATGTTTTCTCTATTTTATTCATTTATACTTCACGACTTTTTAGTTTTACGATGTAATTTAACAATTTATAAAACTTTTGGTATACTGAAAGTGTAGAAGCTTATATAAGCTTAGTTATGTTGATATTTGTCATTTATTAATAAAAAAATATAAACTACGCAGTGTTGTGATTAATATATTTTGTAGAAAGGTAACGCTAGCGAAAGCTTCAGATTGAAATTCATTCCGAATCAATTCGAATCATTCCGGAATTTGTATCCGAACCAAACTGTTTTATTCCCATCTAATTCGAAGGAAGTTTTTAATCCAAATTAATCCGAAATTCATTCAAAAGTAATCCTAATCTTTAATCTGAATGAAGCCGAATGAACCCGCCAATCCGAATTAATCAGAATTAATCTTAACTTTCAATCGGAATGAATCCGAACTTTCATTCCGAATGAATCTCGTTAATCAAAACTTCAATTTGAATAAATCCGAATTAATACGGTCTATCCGAATCAATCCGAATGATTCCGAAAAATTCGGATAAATTTGAATTCATTTGGATTGACCGGATTTATTCAGATTAAAAGTTCGGATTAATTCTGATTAATTCAGATTGGCAGATTCATTCGGATTGTAAACTTCCTTCGGATTAAATAGGAATAAAACTATTTGGTTAGGATACAAATTCCAGAATGATCCAGAAAATTTCGGAATGATTCGGAATGAATCTCAATCCAAAGCGATATGCCAAGCTTTCACTAGGAAAATTTATTTAACACTATATTTTAAATATTTTTAGAATTCTCGAAAAAATGTAGTACTTAATAATTATATTTGCAGTGAAAAAATCCTATTTTCAAAAACTGTCGTGCCATTTCATAATCTTTATAACTTGAAAATTGAAAATTTCTTTTTCTTATATAAATGACGATTTTAAAAATTTGTCTTTAATACTTACATAATAAATTCCTCTAATGATTATTAAAATTATTCGTTAAAGATTATTAATTTAAAAAACTTAGAATTTGATGCATAAACAACTAATTGCTGTAAAGTTTAGTAAACTTTTAAGATAACCGAATTTGCTAGTAATTTTGGAAATTTTCAACTCTGTATCTCATTTCCTGCGGCAAACCTGCAGGTAGGAGTTTTTTCATAGAATGTCGGTAAGGTAGGTATTTTACGCTGATACTTTTCCCTATAATAATAATTTACTATATTAATAAATGCATATTAAAAAATATAAAAGTAGATATGTCTCCATAAATATTAACTTTATTTCATTAGTGAATTTTGCTTCTAATTTTTCTTTCGGTTTTACGATTTGTGTGATTTGGTGATACATTCAAGCGCCTGAGGTAGACAATACGAAGTACATATGTGTATAAAGTAGGATAGAAAACTTATTAAGGGCATGTGTTACTTACCATATGAGCAAATTTAGATAACCCGGGCTTTTTTCTACAAATTTTACATTTTAAAAAAAATTATAGTCTACATCCGTCAAGAAAGTGAACACGGACGGATGTTGACAAATTTTTCTTTTGAAAATGTAAAAATTATAGAAAAAAAACCCGGGTTATTTAAACTTGTTCATATGATAAGTAACACATGCCCTTTTAAAGCGTAATTTTCATTTTTGTAAAAAACCTTTTGCAGTGGATTATCAATTTAGAATTGAAATCATTTGTTGGCTATCTCATAAACATAAGTTTATTTAAAAGTTAAACCGGATTTAAGAAAAAGCTTCTCTTGAACACTATAAAAATTCAAATTTCGTGTCTATTTTGCGTATATCTTGAGTTCTATCTTTCACCGCATTAGTAGCGCTGCAGTTGAAGAATCTGTAGGGATCTAACATGTATCATTATTAACCATCGAGTTTCCACTCTTGAACTTTTTATATTCGCCGGTCAAGAAAACATTTTATCCTCTCATCTGTAATTTATATACTTTGTGTTGGCGGGACAACCTGACGATCCCCACTCCTTGTACTAATAGCGTATTCGGTTATCTGCACTTTTCTGCTCTTGCTCCGACTGAGTAAGAGCGTCTGCTCTGTACCGCACGAGTGTACTGCAACCTTGCTCTGCGTTAGTACGGAGCACACCTCTGACGTCATCAATCCGAAAAATTGTACAACTTTTCGATGCATGTCACGTGACCGCGTGCAAACTCCACTGCTCTGCTTTGCTATGGATTGCTCTTCAAACAAGCACTCGAGCAAGGTGTGTTTAGGCAATTTCGCGCGAGATTTAAAAATAATAATAACTCGCTGATGTGAAGTTGTACCGACTTTTATACAATGAGCAGTTTGCTTCCTGGAAGCAAATATGATTTGGTTCCTCATAGAGGAAGCATTAATTATTCAAATGTATTAATATTAGGTGACCTGATTAATAATGTCAGACTGTTTTAAACCAACGATTTTCTTATTTTTTAATGAAACTTAGTTATAATTATTATTAATATAATTATTATTATATTTATTATTTATAATTATTTATTATAAATGAATCATTTTGGAATAAAATATTCTTTGCGACAAAAGAAACCTTTTACATTCTTCTATTAGCTTTTAACTGAGATTATTTGATAACTTACAGTAGAAAAATTAATTTTTGAAAACTACAATTAACCGCATAACATTCTTATTTTTCAATGTAATGCATTAATTTTATAGGTCAATCGTTTCGTCTGGACACAAGGAATCTTCGTTTTCTTAACATCAGCTTTAAATTTTGATTATTTGAGTCCAAATGTAACGATTATAAAAAGACTATAAGAAATTAAAATAACAATAAATAAAAAGTAAATAAAATTAATTAATAATGAAAAGAAATTGAAATGAAATAAATTAAAATAATAGATTTTCTTCTGCAAATATTTCGAAAATAATACTTTTACTTATATTTATAAAAGTTAAATTTCCATTTTTTGCCGAAACGTATACAAATTTTTTGAAAAATTCATAAACATTTTTATTTTATACTACATTCTAGCTGTTTAATATAAATTTGTAAATATTAAAGGAAAACATTACATTTTGCAAAAGCTGCTCTAAAATCTATGATCAAGTAATTATTTCTTAAACGAAAACAATGCTGATATTATTTTTAAAATTAAAAAATAAATAAATTTAATTTTGTAACAAATAGTAAACAGATGTATTGAGCAAAGCAATAAACCCCATGATTTCATCCATGGCAATTCAACTAGATGGAAGATTTCAAATCAGTTCAAATACAGATCATGCGTAGTCCAATCTTGACAAATGCTCCGTCGAAAGAGACGGTGCAAATAATTTTGATCTTTTACGGAGTAGAGCACACCAGAGCGTATACTCGAATACGTTTTTCACTTTACACTAGAGTAGAAGTTTTATTTCGAATACGCACGATGCACTGCTTTGGAGCAGAGCAGGTATAAACGAATACAACTTTTGCTCTGCACTAGCGCAGTGTTGTCAAACCGAACGCAAAAAACGAACCGCTCCGGAGCAGAGTAGTCAAATCGAACATTCGACTCTGGTTCGGAGCACTCTCGGAGTACTCCGGTGCAGATAACCGAATACGCTATAAGCAATTCAATTCTCCTCACACTCATTCATCACTTGGTGATGACACGTAGTTCGGTAAAGACGTTTTCTTGACTGTGCGCGCAATGCACATATCTTGTTTCTAATAAATCTTATTGTTTGAGAAATGGTGTTAAATCATTTTCGTCTGAAGTAACCTAGACTTTTTTTTATCAACCTAATTTTGAGGTTAGGTTTGGACTCATACATAAGTGTTACAAATCGAAGTGAGTAGGTGTTTTTTATTGGATTCATTGTTACAATTGAGTGTTTTCTTCTGTTTAAATTATTGTAATAATCATGTTGCGAAATGTACGAAATTTGAAAAATAGTGTTAATAGCCTGAGAATTATTAGGAGAAGATGTCATCACTCCGCTTTTGTTATCGGAACTCCGCAAGATTCGAGTTCTGCCACGTATCAGGTTAGGTTCTATCATCACATGTGTTTGTTTTGTTTTCTTTTTTTTCAATTTATTTTTTCAAATTGAAAGTCGATTAAGGGCGACGAACTCAAGTCTGAATCTCAAAGTTCTATCTCTCTCTTTTACGCAACAAATTTACTGAAAACTGGAAGTAGATTTAAAAAATGTGTTCCACTACAGAAGAAAAAAGTTCTATATCTCAGGAACAAGAAACCGAATAGAAAATTTGAATAGGCCTGAAGCTTTCGTGAATCCGCATTCTTAAATAATAGGAAACCGATTAACAATTTAGCAAAGCAAATTAGTAAATTTATAAGTTCTAATGGAGACCGTTTTACCTACCAATTTTTGGAAGAGTTACATTCAGCTGTGATTTTCATATACAAAAATTTAGTAAAATAAATAAAAACACACTTTTTTATGTCTTTTAAAACTTTATTTTAATCATCCCCAAAAAGTTTTATACCAATATGTTTCATAGCATGCTCAGAAAAATTCACGTTTAATGAATGAAAAACCAATTCATTAAAAATTCGAAATTCAAACTTAATTGAATTAATTGAATTTCGAATTAATTTAAAACCATTAAGCGAATTTTTAATATTAATAATAAATTAATTTTTTAAAATATTAATTCACTAAAGCAATCGTTTAATCGTTTCTTTTTTCTGGGTTATTGAAAGTAGATTCAAAAAATTGATTCCATTACAGAAGAAAAAATTTCCATTATGTATAATTATGTGTATAATGTATATTTAAATTGTTATATATATTTATTAGGGAAATATTTATATTAGAAATATTTATATTAGAAAATTTTTTGTTAGTAAACAACGCTCTGAGATATATTTAGCAATTGTAGCGATGTATTGTTTCCAGTCATTACATATTTTCTTAAGTTTTTGAGTTAATCGTCTTCTTATCTATTCTTTAATTTCGTAATAAGATCTTATCATTGGGCTATGTAAATAATCGAAGATATGTAAAATACTCCTACAATATATAAATTTTCTCCTATATGTATATATATATATATATATATATATATATATATATATATATATATATATATATATATTATATAGTCATTTAAGTATCTTTAATTAAAAATTATTAAATATAAACAATTTGTAAATACAAAGAAAATCTAGAATGAAAATCACAGTATCTTTTTACGCTTTTATTTGTGTAAATTTAAATGGAATAGAAATGTATTAAAAACGAAAAATGATCTTAAACTACGGAAAGTAGAATTTAAATTTGAACATTTCTTTATTATAAATATTTCGAATATGGTTAATGTACCAGTGAATGAATATTTAAGGTAAATTTCAAAGTTGTTATTAAAATAAATAATAGAGAAACAAAAATTTAAATTAGATGCTATTATTCGACAGAATCAGCTTTGAACTAAAAGAATAACATTTTTTTTTAAGTTTAAAAAAATCTATTTTAAGAGGTATCAATGCATAATTAGCATAGGTTAAAAAAGAAAATTTAAGTAAATAAATTAATTTTAAATTATTTATTTAAATTAAAAAAGAACCTTATACTTATCGGCAGTAAAATATTTATATTAGAAAATTTTTCTTTATCATACAATTTTTTATATTGACGACGACCTTCTTTCACAGGTCTTACTTCTAAACTTGTAAATTTGATGTATTCTACGAAAAAAAAATATTTTTTAAATATTAGGATAAAATTCACTAAATATATTTCATATCGTTATAATTTGACGACTACATATTTTTAGATAAAAATAATATGTACAAAAAGTTTTGAAATTCTCATTTCTTTTCGTATTTTTTGACCATATAATGAAGTAAATCTTAATAATTAATGTGGTCAAACTGATTTCAAATCATGCAGGCTGAACACGTTCAAGTCACGGAATCGGCTACGGATGAATTTTTTTTTTTCAATGGCTTTTAGACGACATGTATTTCACCAATTTGATAGAAAATTTGTTTTGGCAAAATTATGAGTATTTGAAATTTTATAATTGGTAACACAATTTATGAAAAAATTTTCTGATTTTTGCTTTGAAGTGCTATAGTTTCTTAGAACTTTTTGAGAGGAATAACTTTGTTTGACTTTTTTGTGTTAGTAAAGTTTCGAATGTTCATTGAACGATCCATAAAAATTTTCAAGTTTTTAAAATTTGTTTCGCTAATATTACTTCAGGGACCTCAAAAACAGATCCTATGGAAAAAAATTCTACACTTTTTAATTCTAAGGGTGCATGACTTGACATGAATTCGACCAATAGTTAAAATAAAATAAATGTTAAATAAAATATAAATATAAATATTATATAAATATTACAGGAAAATTATGCACAAATGAAAATCCTAGTCGACCAATTGAAGTCTAGAACCGAGAAAATCGTGGAGGGTGGAGGACGCAAGGCAAAAGAGAGACACATAAGCAAAGGGAAATTGCTACCCCGTGAGAGAATAAATACTCTTCTCGACACAAATTCACCTTTTTTAGAATTTTCACAACTAGCTAGTTTTCAAATGTACGGAAAGGAGGATGTGCCTGCAGCAGGAATCATCACCGGAATAGGAAGAGTAGAAGGGTGATTTTATTATTTCGTTTGAGTGAATTAGGGTGGTTAAAAACAAGTATTTTTCAATTTCAATTCATAAAATGGCCTACAATAAAAAGAAAGGCAAAACTGTTTTTTTAAACACCTTTTCTGAACCCCTTCACCATGTCGTCTTTTGTAAAAACCTTTTTTCAAACTCCTTTTCCACTCTTTTTTAAACTTTTTTTTAGACCCCTATTCTCTAATCTTTTTTAAAAATTTCTTTTACGGCGTATCTGGAAAAACTGTAAAACCTGGAATTATCTGGAAATTTTTTTATACATTACAATCGTTCGGTGCGCTTGATTTTTTTAGAAGTTGCTTAAAGTTCTCCAATTTTTGTTATATTAAACTGGAAATTTTTAAGTAAGAAACAAGTAGAACATTTGAATTGCGAGGAATGCGTGAAAAATATATTAATATAAGAAGATTTTTAATGTTTACTATGCATACTATTTTTTGTGTATGCTTAACTTTAGTTAGCACACCTGGTTCCAACTATGTATGTGTGCAAACTATGAGATTCCAGAGAAGTGTGGCAGCTAAGGATTAAATAACCTGAATCACTTATTAAAGTATTAATTTGGAAATTAATAATAAATAGCGGAATTAAATTATATAATTAAATTATATAATTTCTAAAAATGTTCTCAAAAGATTGTCAAATGAAAATATTCATTACCATTAGCTTCTTTTTTGTAATAATAATTTGTCTCGATGGGATCAATCTGACCCCGTGTGCTAATTAAGGGTTAAAATTAAAATGAAAATTCTATATATCAGAGAGTAGTGTGAAAATCTATAATTAAATTTAATTGGCTGATATAAATATGTACAAAATATACCAAAGTTCAGACCAGTGATGTCCAACGCGTGAGTAAATGAGTAGCGTCTCCCCCCTCTTTTACACTCGACTTCTGCAATAGTCACAATTTCGCAATAGTCACCAATTTTCTTCCGCAATAGTCACCAGCTGTTCTCAGCTGTTCTCTCAATTGCCACTTGATACCACTGCACATCCGCTGCAATCGGCATCTGATTGGTTGCTAACGTAAACCACACAATACGCAATACGCATGCGCAATCGATGTGACATTTGAGGTAGGGAAAATTGGTGACTATTGCAGGGGCAACTGTTTCGGATTTGGTGACTATTGCGGAAGTCGAGTGTACTTCTAAAGAGCTGATTGATTTCCCTCGGTAACCGGACGGACGAACTGAGCTATCAAAAAAATGTATCGAATTTTAATTTTTGAATGATGCACCTATATGTAAAATTTTATTGCACATCTGCTTTCTCCTAGAAAAACTGTTGTAGCTTTTTAGTTTTCAAATTAATTGCAAAAAACTGACTTTTTTGAAAAAATCGTTTTTAATCCGTTTTTCACTTTAGCTCGTGCTCAGTTCGTCAGTTTTTGGATCTTTAAATGAAATTTTCAGGAAATGTGCTTTCGGGTGTCCTTTAATTGATAAAACAATACACGGAAAAAAATTTGGTACAGTTGCTGCTTTACCTCTCGTGCTGCTGCTGCACCACAATAAAAGGCGACTGTTTCGCTATTTTAGGTTAGTTGCTGTGCTGTACTTTTTATGGAGTAACTGCTGTCCCTCTGGCGGAAGGAGCGCTGCGATCCTTCGACAAAGGCAACTACTCTACCAAAAAGGGGCAGTTGCTACCCCGCAGAGAAACAGCAGCATGCCCAAATGCAAGTCGCACAACTCACCTCCATTAAACGCAGCAGTAGTATCTACAGGGACAGTAACTGTACCAAATTTTTTTCCCTTTAGGAATTCAAAAATTTATTTTTTAAAAATGTTTATTAATTTTTTGTAACTTCGAGCGTTTTGTTTATCGAGGGAATTTTGAGCAAGTAAAAACTTCTCGCGACAAAAATGCGGAGAAAAATATAATAAAGTTTCTTGGAAAGTTTCAGATCAAAATATTTAATAGTTTAGGAATAGTTATGATTTCAATTCATATAAGCGCTGAATGTAAGTCGTAGTGTACATAGTATGCTCGAAAACTCCAGCGCTGACATGAAATAAATTCATAACTACTCTTAAACTTTTAAATATTTTGATCTGAAACTTACCAAAAACCTTTATTATAGTTTTCTCGCATTTTTTCTCCCGCATTTTTGTTGCGAGAAGTTTTTGCTTGCTCAAAATTCCCTCGATAAACGAAACTCTCGAATTTACAAAAGTTCGATTCACGCTGAGCATTAGAAAAAAATTAATAACAATTTTTAAAAAATAAATCTTCGAATTCCTACTATTCTATTGTAACCACTTATTTTTTGAGGCACATAAAGCGTATGCTCGACAGCTAAATTTTATTTATATAAGTTAATTTATTTCATTTTAATAATTGTGAGAAAATAAATGATTGTAAATATGTAAAATTATGAGGCTAAAGGCATGTAGATTGAGATGAGTAAAGCGTACATTTAATAATAACATTAGTATATTCAGTCAAAAACAATAATAAGAATCAATAATAGAATTACATCAATAAAGCCATAAATTGACGAAAACCGTTACGCTTCAATCATAGTCAAAATCAAGTACAAGAATAAAACAGAAATTCACATAGTAAGTAATATTCGTATAAAATAAGTAATATTCACAATTAGCAACTTAGTATTTTTAGTTTTATTTTTTAGATTTTATTTTTTTAGATTCATCCAAAAACTGTCGAACTGAGCACGAGCTAAAAAAAAGAAGCGGATTGAAATCAGTGTTTGCACAAAAGTCAGTTTTTCGGATTTATTTTAAAAACTAAAAAAGCTACAACTTTTTCTATGAGAAAAAAAGATGCGCAAAAAAATTTCACATATTAATCCCTCCTTCAAAACTTAAAATTCGAAAATTTTGTTGAAAGCTCGATTTCGTCCGCCCGGCAGTCGAGGGGAATTAGAGATCCTAAAAGGAGAGTTGAAACAATGTGTCATCTTTTTGATTGCTTGGTAGACGAACCGGAATCGGAAGTCAGTAGAATGAGCGCGTTTATCAAATCAAATTTTTAATTTATTTATTGTAATTATACAAAAAGACATAAAAAAAGTCATTTAAACATTGTCGATTAGTTTAAGTATAAAATAATACTTATAAAAATATTTATTTTTAAATATTTATTAAATAATATTGTTTGAATACCATCATCCCTAAGTCTTTTTTCATTGCCTACTGTTTCCCATATTTCAGGTGAAAAGTGCATCTCTAATTAAGTTAATCAGAAATAAATTTTGCTTATAATATTATTTATATTCTAATATTCTTTAGACTTCATCTTACAATCGCGTGATGATGTATTTGGTATTCAATCTTGACGATTAATATTTTGCAGCAACAATTCACGAAGCTTTTTATTTTTTGGAAAAGCCTTTGAATGAACACTTTTCCCGAAACATTTGTTGCAATATAAAATGCAACAAGTCACCATGATTTATGTTGCTCATCATTATTAAATTTCAAACATTTCGAAAGTGCACAGTTGCACACAGTTAACACAATTATTTATAACCTAGAATATAACCCTAATCACTTAATGACATAAACGTCATATTCGTTTCAGATCCGAACTCAAAACTCAAAAACAATGAAAACTTTAAATATAATATAACATAGGTATTAAAAATCAATAAAATCAGGAAGTTTTACGTAAATTCAATGATTTTTCTAAAAGGCAAACACTTTTGCCAAAATAAATATAATTCAAATTTTAGCGCGCTTGCAACAACTTCCGATTCCGGTTCGTTCGAAACACAGTGGAGGGGGTACAGTTCTCTCAACTCTCCTTTTATCATCTCTAATCGAATCAGCACATTAGAGGTAAAAGAGAGGGTAGACAGCTACTCATTTACTCTCACGTTGGACATCACTGGTTTAGACCTATTCAGTGAATAAAATTTTTCACCTTCTGGATATGCCTTTAGATCATGATTCACATGCAATTATGATTTATATGTATTATAAGCTTCTTGAACTGTGCTCTAATATGTATTTTTTTTTTCTGTAGGATCGAATGTATGATAATAGCGAATGATGCTACAGTAAAAGGAGGAACCTATTATCCAATGACAGTGAAGAAACATTTGCGTGCTCAAGAAATCGCAGAGCAAAATAGACTTCCATGTATATATCTCGTTGACAGCGGTGGAGCTAATTTGCCTCGGC
This sequence comes from Synergus gifuensis, assembly GCA_904066015.1. Lineage (NCBI taxonomy): Eukaryota > Metazoa > Arthropoda > Insecta > Hymenoptera > Cynipidae > Synergus > Synergus gifuensis. Next base: position 169,428 of record CAJFCO010018374.1, on the reverse strand, counting down.
AGGCAGATGTCTTTCCTGACAAAACACATTTCGGGAGAATTTTTTACAACCAGGCAAACATGAGCGCTGTAGGAATCGCACAAGTTGCAGTCGTGATGGGTAGTTGCACTGCAGGTTCGTCAACCGAAGAATATTCTTTTTATTGGTTATGAATTAAGTCATTATTAACAGTGTTTGGGAGTAACGTGTTACTATAATATTAAAGAAAATAATAATAGTAACGGTAACGAGTTACTTTTTCGCTCGTTACTTCAATATTACATTAAAAAATATTATTAAAAAAAATTTTTCAAATAAATTATCGTTTGATGATAATATTCGTGGTCGTAGGTCGAAACATCGTCGATTCTGGCAATAAAAAATCATCAAATCGACAATAATATCTACAAGTTTTCAAAGTTCAACGACGTTGTTTCAACGTTGTTTCGACTATCCATTTCTGACTGGGTAAAATAAAGAAGGAAATAAGTAACTAAAAATATTATACTTATTATACAATATTCTTGAAAATTTAAAAACGCTACGACGCGTTTAGTTTACTTCAATAGGTAAGCGACTGAGTATGAGCGTTTTGTTAATAACTAAAAATAAATGGAAAAATGGTGTAGGTGTTAGCGGAAATAAAAATAATTGTTTATTTGTATAGTAAAAATATAAATTTATTTTGAAGAACTTTGAAACGAGGTGTACAGTAAGAAGGCGAAATACATCCATGAAGCCTCCAGAGGGTGATTTGGAATCGGCCTGACCGAGTACCAGTATAAAAAAAAGGGTCTCGCGATAGTAACGATGTTGAATCTACAAAGCAGACTTTTCCTGTAGAAGAGAAAGTTATATTGCAGTGCAATAGTAAAGTAATTTTGAATGCATGTTTGTCAGGAGAGGTTCGAGAATCTAAAGAGGAATTCGTAGAAAAAACTGTAGCTAGAATATAAATTGAAAGTGTTGGAAAATCTCAAATTCCTAGCTTGGGAACGAAGGTCACCACAGATGGATAAAAATGGTTAAAACGAATGGTTAAAAAAATCGGATTTAACTTTAGGCGCCAAAAATAAAGCACGTGGAAAGTTTAAGGGGAAGGGGGGGATTAGGAAAATTCTATGCTTGTCCACGAGGGGGCCGGGGGGGGGGTCAGACGAGAATCCACGTGAACAGACTTTTTAAAAGCACGTAACAATTACCATATGAACAAATTTAAACAACCCCGTTATTTTCTCACAATTTTTACTTTTTCAAAAAAATAATAGTGCACAGACGTCCGTGTTTACGTTCTTTACATCTCTGCACTATTTTTTTTTTTAAATAAAAATTGTAAGAAAAATAACTGGTTATCTAAATTTGCTCATATGGTAAGTAACTATGGGGGGCTCATATGGGGGTTTCATAAAAATTCAACTGCTGTCCACGAGGGGGGATCTAACGGTAACGGGGAGAACGCAGATTGTTATTAAATTATTATTCAAACTGTCTCTTGCACTTGAAAAAAATTAGATTAGCATTTATAATAAAAATAGAAACGGTTAACTTACTAAAAAATAATTTGTTTTCAGTTCACAATATTTAATTCTATTGCAGGGGGAGCTTATGTTCCCGCAGTTTCGGATGAGAGCGTGATTGTAAAAAATCAAGGCACAATCTTTCTCGCTGGTCCTCCTCTCGTCAAGGCTGCCACTGGTGAAGAAGTTTCAGCAGAAGATTTGGGTGGGGCTGATCTCCATTGTCGGTAGGACAAACTATTCATTTTATTGAGCTAAAGGTTGCTTGTCGAAACAATTTTCATTTTTGTGTTAATATTTTGAAAAAAAAATGTTTTAAAGGGTGTTTATTGCTTAATAACAACTCTTCATAAAAAGGCTCATCGTTTCACCTGTGCAACGACTTGTTATAAGCGGGTTTTCGAGGTCACTAGTCTGAGGTGAAAAATTCGAAATTCAAAATAGCAAATCCAATATGGTGGACGAGTATGTTAAACAAATTTGGATTTTCTTGAAATTTGTTAGAAGGTATAAAGGGGGTTTCGAGGTCGCTGGCGACGAATCTTAAATGAAAATGTAAAAAAAAATTATTATTATTTGAATACATTTCTGAATACGTTGGGGACTCAATTTAAGGTTTCATTCGGCGTAGCTTGCTAAGGTTTTGGGGGTTGAAGAGTCACATAAACAGAACCTTATGAACAATTTCTGTTCAAATTTTGTCCCTAGATGAAAATATTTCTTAAATTTTATTCTTCCAATATAATATAATTAACTTAAGCTTCAAAAAAAACTTTAAAATATTCTCTGCAGTATACTTGGATATATTAAAAAATAAAAGCAGTGATAGCGATCAACTTTATTACAAAATAATTATGTATTTACTTATATAAAATCTGCATATCTATTCTTCGTCATCTTCATATTTCAGATGTCATCGTCTGAAAGACAAACATCTGATTCACTTGGTTGATATCTAAAAACTTTTTTTTTATCTATTCCAATACTTGGTGGAATTAATAATTCAGCTCCTTCTGAGAGCAACGGTTTAACATTTTCTGGCAAGAGATCATGCAAGCTAGTAATGAATTTATCAAACCTCAATATCAATTGTAAAAAATACAATTTTAAATGAATAGATAGTTGGATCGATGGCTAGGCGTTAAATGGATGACATCATATGTTTCCGAAAATATTGAAATTCTTAAATGCCCTTAAAATGATGCAATTTAATTTTCGCTAGGATCTCCGGAGTGACTGATCATTTAGCCGTGGATGACACTCACGCCCTTCATCTAACCCGTCGCATAATCAAAGGCCTAAACCACAAGCATAAAATGGATCTAAAATGTGAAAGAGTCATCGAACTGCCACTGCACGATGTGGACGATATTTACGGCATCGTAGGTGCGAACTTAAAACGACTCTTTGACGTGAAGGAGGTAATTGCACGGATCGTTGATGGTTCTGAATTCCACGAGTTCAAGGCTCAGTACGGAGAAACTTTAGTCACCGGATTCGCAAGAATTCACGGCTATCCTGTAGGAATCGTCGCTAATAATGGTGTCCTATTTTCGGAGAGTGCACTTAAAGGGGCTCATTTCGTGCAGCTTTGTGCTCAAAGGAAAATTCCTCTTGTATTCTTGCAGAATATAACCGGTAAGCTTGACAAGTTTTTCTCGAGATTTTTTCTGAACGAGTTGACGTTATTCGCGGAATGCCTTAGGTTTTATGGTGGGAAAAGATGCGGAGGCTGGAGGCATCGCGAAGAATGGTGCAAAAATGGTTACTGCAGTAGCGTGCGCTCAAGTCCCAAAAATTACGGTCATCATTGGCGGATCTTATGGAGCTGGAAATTACGGAATGTGCGGAAGGGCTTTTTCACCGAGATTCTTGTACTGCTGGCCAAATGCGAAGATTTCGGTGATGGGAGGTGAACAAGCCGCGGGAGTTATGGCCCAAATCACACGGGATCAGAGACTGAGGGAGGGGAAAGAGGTAAAGTTTTAACAATATTGTTTACAGAGTATCTATTAAATAGAAAATAGCGGAATTTTTTGGTCGAAAATTAGTAGTGATTCTGGTTTTATTACTTAAAATAAGCTGATAAGAAATTAAATATATCTCGAAATATATTAGTTTCAGGAAAAAATTTTTCCAAAATGTTTGGCTTTTCTTTTGTTCTAGTTGTTAAAGGAAGAAGAAGATGCTCTGAAAAATCCGATAATAAATCAGTTCGAAGAGGAAAGCAGTCCTTATTACTCTAGTGCAAGGTAGATAGAAAAATTCTCTTGACTTTTTGAGCAAAATATAAAATTTTGGCTGCAAATAAAGTTTCGTTGTTAAAATTTAAGTACATTGAAAATTTATCTTTTTTTCGCCGAAAATTGCAATATTTTGTTAATAATGTACTCTTTTTTTCAAAATGTAACTATTCTATTGATTTTTTTTAATTCAAATATTTAGTGGAAAATTCATCTGTCTAGTTGAAAATTTAACTATCTTTTTAAAATCGTTTTAAATTAACTTGAATGCAGTATTATTACCAGTTATTACTCTATTATTATTATATTATAATTATATTATTACTATATTACTTATATTTAAAATATTTTGTGAATCCTGACATTAGATTGAATAATTTTATTTTTTACAGATTGTGGGACGACGGAATAATTGACCCGATTGACACGAGAACTGTTCTAGCTCTGAGCCTTTCTGCTGCTCTCAACGCGCCAATACCAGACTCTAAATTTGGTATTTTTAGGATGTAAATAACGCTCAAACCTCTTCGAAGGTTTATTCTTATAACTTAGATAATGTTATGCTTAATGTTTAATGCTGTTTTATGCACATATTAAGTGCGACATTTTTTACAAGTCTGTCAAAGATTTTTATTTTTATACAAAATTGAACACTCCAAAAATATACATTTTATTACCGAAACAAACAACTTTTTTTCTTCTAACTTAAGATTAGGACCTAAATATTAACGAAGTATCGTTGGTCAGGTTGACGATACGGCGTACTAACTCAAGTTTTAAACATCCTGTAGCACAATACAGCAAAAAAAGCAAAATATTTTTTTTTATCATGGAAAACATGAAAATACTTTCTCATATAGTATACATAATTATTAAAAGAACGAAAATTTAAATTTTACTGCGATCTGAAGTAAAGTCCTTGTTTTCTAAATAAAGTTCCGATGATTTCCTGCATGGTTTCGCGTTCAAGTCGCCACCCTGTTAGCGTTCTTTCAAGTTGAAAAGTAAACTTCTGCGTCTACTAGTTAAAAGAAGGATGTAGAAAGTTTTTCAGTGTAAAAACCAATTCCTACCGATTAGCCTCCAAATAAATAGTGTTATTTCTAGGCTCCTCATTTTTGGAACAGGAAGAAGGAAATCCTTGTGCAGGGTTGAGGATATAACTACCATTTTAAAAAATAATTGTATATTACAAGACACAGTAAATTAAATATTACATTTATTAAAATTAGAAAAGGGACTTTGTTCAATTACAAGTTTGACTTTAAAAAGGTTTCTAATTTTATATATAATCCTTTTTAGTTAACTAATGTCACACATACTTTAGATTATAACATTTTTTCATTTAAAATTTTCTACATACTTCTGGTTGTTCATGCATATATCTTTTTACATTTTCTTAATTCATAATATTGTCATGTCCACTCGTCTATCGCAAAATCATTAATTATTAATTAATTAAATATTCAGTGACTCATCACTCATGTTATAGAATATTCTATAGATATTCATAATTTTCCATGTGTGTCCCCTTGATTGTGTCGCCTGAGATTTTCGTGGAAAAAGGGGAAAAGAGTGAGTGCACGCGTCTTAGGGTCGAGAGGGTTCAACAATAAAAATCTAGTTGAGAGAAGTCGTAAATTATACAGATAGACATAAACAAAGACGTAGGGTAAGAAATTGCACCGAGGCCATAGGGTCCTCGGACCCATTGTTTTTTTAGCAAGTGCACGAAGAAAGCTGCCTCACAATTATGTTTTTTAGGCTTGAGAGTTGCGTTTAGTTAAAGTATTCAAGATCCTTTTTTAAAAAAAAATTGTTACAAAGAATTTAGAATAAATTGATAAATTATAATCTAAATGCCAGCTAGAAAAAATTAATTATTACGGCTGGTCTTATTAAATTACATTATTAAGTGCCACCTAGAAAGACATTCAATATATTTTGGCTGGTCTTATTACATTACTAAGTGCCAGCTAGAAAGACATTGATATTGTGGCTGGTCTTCTTTACATTACTAAGTGCCAACTAGAAAAACATTGAATATATTGTGGCTGGTCTTATTATCCTATAATGATTTAAAGTACGCTGTCTATAAATAAACTAATTAGAATTGTGTTGCGGGACGTGACATCTCCCCCCTTAAGTTTGAGGATAAACAATGTAATTGTTTATCGTCAAACTTGTTAATTAGTTTATTTATCAATTAGAAAAAAATTGGGGAAAGTTGTCTACGTAACGCATTTTTAGAATTAGAAGAAATATAGGAGTAAGTATTTGTTTAAGATAATTGTTTTTTTTTATTTTATTCATTATCATTTTTATTTCGTAGAGGACCTCGACATTGTGGTGCACGGTGTCCTCTTTGGTAACACCGTTCGCACGCGTGTGTCAATTTAATCAATTTTATTTTTCCTAAATTATAGTAAATTTTTTCTAATTCTTTTTCGTCGGTAAATTCATATGTGTACGATAAGATTGTCTTGACATCTTTCGTGCTGCCTCGTGTTTCGCTTGCTTTTTTGAGTTGCGTGGTTCGCTAGTTTGTACATAATGATTTGTTTCTTTTAGTACAGTCTGTTCAACAAGAGCGTGTGGTCTGTATTTTTAAAACTAATAGAGATATTTGAACGATTTTTTTTTAAATTAAAGTACTTTCAAAGTACTAATACGCAATCACTTAGTAAATGGTCCAGTCTCCATCGTTGTCCAGAACGGCCTGGCACCTTCTTAGCATACTTTCAACTAATTTTTCGGCATAGTTCGTTGGTAAATCTAGCCGTAACTTTTTAATTCTTTGTGACAGCTGTTTTAGGGTGAAGACACGTTTTCCGGCAAGTTTCCTCTTCAAGATACTCCAGACGTTTTCGATTGGATTTGCATCTGGGGACTGTGATGGCCAGTCCAAGGTCGTGATGTCATTTTCCTCTTTCCAAGCGCTGCAGAGACGGCTTCGATGTTTTGGGTCGTTATCCTCCTGCAAGATCCAATCGGCATTATTGGCTCCAAACATCTTTTTAGCAGACCTTAGAAGATCACGTTGGTATATCTGCAACATTTTCTGAGTGTTGAGGTTCTCGGTGAAGAGCTCCAAACATCCAAAACCGCGCTCAGAGAAGCATCCACAAACATGGACCTTCACTGGGTGTTTAATAGTTCGCTGGAGAAATCTACTGCCAGCCGTAGACCAGGTATACTTAATGGGAACCCATGCCCAAAACGACGCTTCGTCAGAAAAAATAACGTTCGACCAGTCCCGTTCGAGATTTTCAGCAGCCCATGCCTTCCGTTTTTCGATATGGGTTTCTGAGAGTAGGGGTTTTTGCCTCGTGCTACGGTACTGCATCTTCAATTCGGCCAATCGCTATCGTATGGTGTTGATACTAATGTGTACTCCCTTTTTGGCTAGTATAGCCTTGGCATCTCGCAAACCGAGAGTGGGGGTACGCTTGAATAGCTGCACGATCGCTTTATCCTCTTTGCTGGTTGTTGCACGCATTTTTCCTCTTTCAGGAAGATCGTCGACAGTTCCACTGACTTTATACCGCTTAACCCACTTCATAATGAACGACTGTGACTTTTTTAAGTATTTAACAGCCGCTGCGACGGACATTTTTGGTCCTTTTGGATGGGAACACAAGAAGACGGCTTCAAAACGTTTAGCGTAAACAGGACTCATTTTCGTTCGCGTGCGTTCTCTCGGACGGTTCGAGCGATACTGAAGCGGTATCATAAACGCGTATTAGTCCTTTGAACGCACTTTAATTTAAAAAAAAAAAACGTTCAAAAATCTCCTATAGTTTTAAAAATACAGACCACACGCTCTTGTTGAACAGACTGTACTTCGCATGTTGCTACAAATGTTTGTAGTGGTGTGTTAGGTTGCAAAGTTTGTATAGTAAATTTAGGTGTAAAAAAATTATACTCTACGGAAATCTCGTTTAACGTTTGTAAAGGGCTGACTGTGGCAGCCGGATGTTTTCGCGCATTTGCAGGTTCCATTTTACTGTAACAAATATAATTTATTTGGCATATATTAATGAGCAAAGTTATTTTGTATCTTAATATGTTTGTTGAGAGAAAAGAAAGGAAAAAATATTTTTGCTCATTTTACAGTTGTGTTTTAGGGTTGAATTTGTGTACAAATTTTACATGCTGATTGACGAGTTTTTGGAAAGAGTAGTTTGCGTTTACATAAGTTGCATCGATCAAATGTTAAAGATAATTTGCCAACGAGATGCCACATATCTGCATCTTCGAATAGGGGTACATAATTTGGTTTTATTTTATGAAAACATTTTTCGCATATTTTAATTTTTGTTTCTGGCAAGAAGTAAAATTTTTTTATATTTGACATTATTTCGAAACAGTAGTGATTATAATATTGAGATCTAATCGGTATTTCGGGCACTGGAATATTTCCTTCTTGTGGCGTTTCGGTTGATGGAATCATTTTTTCTGAAGTGAAAAGAAAAAGGGAAAAAAAAATTTTATTAAAGTGATTTGTGCAATATTGGAAAGGTAGGTTAAATATTGTTTGGCTAATTAATTGTTACTTCTATTTTTCTAGGTGTTCTTCCGTTTCTAATTTCATTTTTAATATAAAGTTCCTTGTTTAAATATGTATTTATACAATGAACGCACATATCGGCTGGCAAATACGCATATAATAATCCTTTTGGGCAGTTTGAACATGTTGTATTAATTGTTTCGGTTTTTCCAAAGGAATGCCAGGTTGTTTTACATTCATAGTTTTGTTGTCGGAATCTAGGTAAGTCGCGATAACATCTTGCACATATTTTTCTATTTAGTATTTTGTGTTTGTATCTTTTTTCTAATTCTGGTAATATTTGAAAACAATCGCTTTGTATTAAGTATTCGTATATATTAGGATAGTCGCTCGGTAGTACGCCATCAACGGGGCCTGTATGTTTGACTTTTGGTAATTCTGCTGTTGGAATCATTTCTGTACAAAAAGGAAAGATTCCAGTTTTTATTTTGAATTTATGGAAGAAATATTGCACAAGAAATTTTGAAAAATTAAATTTGTTCATAAGAAGGATAGGTTGGAGGATGATATAGGAAGATGTAACAAGAAGTTCTTTTTGAAAATAAATAGTAAATTGTTTTTTTAAAAATGTTTGGAGAGGGAAAAAAAAAAAGGAGTATTATGACCTGGAAGTTTAAAGGAAACGCAGTTTTTATTGTTTTGGGTTCAGGATGTAGCACGTGCTGGTTTAGAGCATAGGAATTTTGATTTTATTAATTGTTTAGTTAAAAAGGGTATATATGGGTGGCTAGTTTTGAAAACTTAGTCTTTTTGTTTGAGTTTTGTAAGAAGAAGGTTCTGAAGAGAGAAAAAGAAAAAATGGATTTTGAGCCTAGTATTTCTGTGGCTGATTCTTCTTCTTGGGGAATGGCTTGGATAGAGTGTGAAGTGTTGATTTTTAGAGTTTTGTTAATTAGATTAGGGGGGAATTTATACCACTTACCAAGATGGTGGGTGATGTTCCCAAAGGAACAAAGAGTTTCTTTAATAAAAGAAATTTTTTCTGAATTCCGGAGGAATGGTCCGGATGGTGTTTATAAAGTGGGCGGGGGTTATTGTTTTCTGGAGGAAGATAGGCTTGTTCAGGTAAATAAAAGAATTTAATTAATTTTTTGAAAAAAACAATTGTATTAAAGTATGAGTGATAATTATTTGTTTTGTGTGTTTTTTTTTTAGTGCCCTTTTGAACGGGTGAAGTGGTTGGGGGATGGCCTTAGAAAGGTCATTCCTAACATATATTTCGATTTGGACAACGGGGATCGGGTGAGAATCCCTTATGAGTGGGTCGCTCTTCCGGAACATTATACTCCAGAAGTTTTGCGAAGACTTCGTTTTCAATTCAATTTCGATGAGAGGAGGGTTAATGTCTTTGGCAGAAGATGGCGCATTATTGGCACAAGCGTTTGTGAGGTAAGTTTGGTTGTTTTAAGAAGTATTTAAATTATTAAGTATTTTATATTTTTATATTTTTATTATTTTTCAGTGTACGTGTTTTTTGACGTACCATGTCAACTGGGGTACGGACCATGCCTACACGGAGACTACTAGAGAAATTGCAGGAAGGGTAATTTCTCTTCCTAAAGAGTGGTCCTGTTATGGGGACCGTGTTTTAAATGATGGATGTAGGGAACTCGAAAGAGTTTTGAGGAGTGAGTTTCCTCTTTCTCCTTTTGTATTTAATTCTTCAATTTATTGTGTGTTTCGTTTTATTTGTGTGATGATGGTGAATGAATTTTATATAATAAAAATTCTGTATTGGACGTTTCAGATTTTTGTAAGGAAAAAAGTAAATGATCTTCAATAAAGAAATGTTGAATTTTTGAATTTTTAATTAAATTTTGGAATTCATTTTCAGATGTGTTGTAGACTTTATCATCTTCTTGTATTTGTAAGAAGTAATCGATAGAGTGTTTGGAAAAATGATTAGGATGCCAGATACCGTTATTGCTTGAGGTTAGCATTTCTGATAATAATTCTAAATTATTAATGTAATTTGAGAGTGTTTCATGTAACATTATTAACCATTTTTCAACGTGTTGGTGATAGTTTTTTAGTGTTGGATTATATACTAATCTTTTCCAGTCTGAATATTCATAAATTTGTTTGGTAACATCAAATATTTCTTCTGAAATTCTTGAAAGTGGGTTTGGCAGAATATATGCTCTTTTTTCTAGCCATCTATGAGTTAGTAAGTTTGATAATTTCAGCCTGTTGTATATAGAACGGTAAATGTCTATCGGATTTTCTGTATTTTTCCATGTGTCTGTTGTTATATTAATTGCATTATTTAATTGAAATTGTAAAGATTCTAAAGCTTCTTCTACTTTATTTTTTTGAAAGTTGAATTTTAATTCATTAATTTCTATATCTGTTTTATTATTACTGCTGTAAATGGTTTTGTTAAATATCTCTAGTATATGGTCTTTTAAAGTTATGATTTCTGAAGTTTTTAAATATGATAGTAGGTATCTGCTTTCCGAAAGTGTTTTAATTTTTTCCAAAGGCTCGTGATATAGTCCGGTAGTATACTTAAAGTCTGTATTGAAGTATTGATCAATTTCTGCTTTAATATGGTTACTTAGATGAATATTTAAAAAGATAAAGGATAAAATTTGAAAGGCCCAATACATGTTGCTTCTCGATGGCTGATTCCTAGAAAAGAAATGTATTCATAGATTAGTTTTTGTTTTATAGAAAAGTAAGAAAAGATAATGGATGATAATGAATGAAAAAAGGAAAAAAGATTGGTTTATGATTTGGAAAGAAGCTTTGGATTTGGTTTGGATATAATTATTATTTTTATACCATTTATTTCAGTTTATTGTCTGCTTTATATCTTGAGTGATATTTTATCATTGATAAGGGTACCTTGTTTATTGCTTTCTTATGTTTCTTAAGAAAATTATGTTGTATTTCAAGGGGTATTGTGAGGTTTGTTCTTATGAATTGCTCCAGTTTTTTGTAATGATGGTTGTCTTGGTAAATAATTAGTTTGCAGATTATGTTCATATACATGAATTGGTCTGACAATAATTTCAAAACCATGAACTGTTCTGCAAAGAGGGCAAAAGTTAAATTGTAGTCTTGATGTATTCAAGTATTCTTGGAACATTTGCATTGGTTGATATTTGGTTATTGTTCGTTGTTCTTTTAATTTATTAATTACTTTGGCTGCTGCAAAGCTTTTTGCTATAGTATCATTGAAATCTCTTCCAGCTTCTTGAAATTCTTCCACCGAGCATATGGCTACTTCATTTTCGATTCCAGGGATTGAATGTAGTTTTAATTTGGCATATTTTGGTTGCGGGATTCCGTATAGGGCACACAAACTTTCTAAGTTGCATATTAATTCAATTGATTGTTTTAATTTTTCTGTAGGTGTTTTTTTATAGATTTTCTTTTGAGCTAGTTTAAAAACTAATTTTGCAGCGTTATTTTTTGCTTTATTTTCGTCATTAGCAGAGCTAATTATTACTCTATGTTTATATCTCGTTGTTGCTACGAATTCGTAAGTATTTTCTGTTGTTTGTTGTATTTCTATATCGTAAGTTGGCAATTTTTCCTTTGTTTTCATAAGGAGTTGGTCTAGGGCTTTAACGTAATCCATGTAACTATGTAAAGCCATTTTTAAATACGTATAGGGTAAATTGATTGGTGATTATTTTCTTGTTGTTGATGATGAGAGTAATGATTTTGTTGTGTTATAGTTTCTTGTAGTTGAGAGTGAGGATATAGACTTGTATTTGTATTATTTGTTGGATTGTTACCTGTATTGTTTGTTTTATCGTTATCGTTCGGTTTATCGTTCTGTTTGTCTTCTGTTTGAGGTCCTTGAGTTGGTGGTGGTTTAAGCTGTTTTCCAAGTTCAAGGTCTGCCTCAGGAGACGTTGGAGTATTTCTGCCTAAATGCAATAGAAGATTAGTGACTGAGTCCCAAAGGGCTCCTAATAGATGGATTGACCATCCATACATTTGATGTAAGACATATCCATGAATAAATGTATCGGCTATTAATTTTATGAGTCTTATTATAATCATTATTCCTATTATTCCTGCACTTGCTGTGCCAAAGTTTGTAAATATTGTCCAGAATTTGCCCCATGCTGAGTTTGCTATTTTCTCTAATGTTTCTTCATTAAAAAGATTCATTACATTATATTTACTTTTAATCATGGGTTCTCCCATCATTCCTCTAACTCAAGTATTTAAAACTACCGGTCTTTCGGCTGGAAACATTATATGATCCCTTAGTTTTTCTAGGTCTTTTTGAGAGTATATACCGCTAGTTGCTAAGTTTGCCGGGTTTGTATATTTCCACGTTTCTTTTGTTTGAGGTTGTAACATTTGAGGATCTTTTGTTTGTGTTAGATGTGGGGATAGTCTGTACCATGAATCTCCTAATGAATACATAGTGGGTAAAAAGATGTTACAGCTTGTTTGTGTTCCGGATTTTAGTAAAATATGAGTTCGGGGTGTAATAAAATAAGACTCATTTTTGTAGGTTATTGGTAATTGGTGTAACATTCATCTGTAGATCTATATTTTACTTCAATTGGAAGGCATTTTATTATATGTATAACTTCTCCTGCTACTATTGACATATAACCTGGTCCTTCCATTAAATGATACGCAAATTCATCTGGTGCTTGCGTTGCTAAAGTTAGTGAATTTTTAAAGACTTTTTGTTCTAAGTGGCATTTCTGTCTTAAAACATCTCTGTAGAGTTTTTTAACTTCTGTGCGGATGTGTCTTTCTGTATATACAAATTTGGAGTTGACATATGTGAAAATGTCCATATTTTCTACTTCTAGATTTCCTTTTTTAAACATGTTTTCCATTTCGGTTTCGAGGATTAAAAGTTTCGGATGTTCTGTGCGGACTAATAAAAAATTACAAAGTGGAACTTTTGCTCTTTGTGCAAGGGCAAACGTGATATCTTGAGTAGTTAGAGAGAAAAATGTTTCAGAATTTTCCGTTGATGTGTCCATTGTTTTATTTGCTAATCCTTCATATAATACTTCATATTTCTGCGAATCACAAATATCTCTTGGTATTGGATCCCAAAAAGTGTGTCCTGTTAAATCTATGCAAGTTGAATCTGATAGTTGACATACTGTTCCTGATTTAAGATGAATTTTGTTTGTTTCCAGATTTACTGTGGCGATTTGTTCATACAGTCCGATTTTTATTACTGCTTGGACGACGACATCGTCCCATGATCCTAATGGATCAGAAAAGAAACTTCCTTCACATGTTCCATCCACATTTAGTTTTCCTCCTAAAATTATTGAATAAGATGATGTTGCATTTCTTGGGATATTGGATATTTGAATGGAATATTTTAATTGAATTGCTGTATTGTTTAATTGAAAATGAGAAAATATCCTTAATTGTTTCTGAATCTTCCATACGTTTAGACCAGCATATTGCGTCGGCTTCATCCCATTCATAGATTTGATTGGCTAGTAGTCTAGGCCATAGTGCGTGTATTCTTATGTTTTTTGCTTGAGTTTCAGCAATATTAAAGATCTTTAGTTTTTTAGAATAATCCATTTTGTATTTCTGAAATGAAACAGAGAATACATTTGATTATGGTTTGTTAAATAATACTTCTGTCGAAAATGGAAGGCTTAGCATGTTTGCCAAAAAATTTTGTTGTGTATCTCTTAGGCTTTGTATTAGCTTGTAATAGGCTGAATTGCCTCTAAATTTTAATGTATAAATTATCTCCCTTTTAGTTTCATTATTATTTAATGTGCTTATCCAATATGGCATTCTGTCTTCATCCCAGTTATAGACACCATTTACTATTAAAAATAGAAGTAAGGATTCCATGCCCACGTAGGTTATTATTACTTCTATGAGTTCGCTTATTCTTACTTGATGTTCGTAGTCCATTGTAGTTCCAATTAGTACTGAAAATAAATGTATATTCTCTAGTCAGATTTGTTTATGTAGTGATAGAAGAAAGATTTGAGATAGAGGGAAAAAGAATTTAAATGTTTTTAATTATTTTCTATATCTATGCGGGAACGCTTTAGTCGATTTATATGTAAGACTTTAGGTTTATTTTTTATTTGTATTTTTATGTTTCCTTTTCCTAAGATTTCTAATATTTCATATGGACCTGAGTATTGATTATTAAATTTCTTGATTTTTCCTCCTTCTAATAAAAATACTTTGTCTCCTTCTTTAAATTCTTCAATTTGCATATCACTTAATGAAAGTACCTCAATACATGTCAATAATTGCAGGAGAAGTAGTGTACATCATACAATGTATTCCAGTCGAAGTTAGAATTAGAAGAATCGAAGAGTGTTATACAAGGGCATTCAAATCTCATGCAATTCCTTCATTCCTGAAATGTACTTTTCAGGAGACAGTTGGTATAAAATGACCCGAAATCCTATACAAATTCTTTAATGTGAAGGAGAACAATATTCCGATCCTTTTGGAACATGGTATAAAGTAGTAGTTCAAGCAATAGTCACGATCTCAACCCAAGAATATTACGCTCAAATCAGGTTAAATTCTAACAAAATTCATCTACCTTCAGGAGTAGTATGCCCGCATTGACATGGAAGGAGGTCAAACATTCTGGAACTCCTTACCAACGGACATTTGCAGCATTAAAAAATATGAAGTTTTATATGAACGTTTCGCTAATAAAACCAAGGATAATAGTACACTAAACCAGGAAGTTTTATATTCCCTAACTACCCAAGATGTATCTTTCATTTTAGAAGAAAAAGGAAAAATCACAAATTGCAACCTAATGTTAATTCACACAGAACATCCCAGATTACTTATACTTGAAACTGCACAAGGAAGTTCACTTTTTCTCAATACACGTCCTCCTATTCCAAACATGGACCTATTTACATATGTAAATTCCAAATTTGCTTATGTCGAACGACATATTCGTACGGAAATCAAGGGATTATATTACGATATCCTAAATCAAAAGTGCAAACTTGAGAAAAAAGTATTTAAAAATAGTTTAATATTAGCCATTCAAGCTCCAAATGAATTTGCATATCACTTAATGAAAGTACCTCAATACATGTCAATAATAGCATGAGAAGTAGTGTACATCATACAATGTATTCCAGTCGAAGTTAGAATTAGAAGAATCGAAGAGTGTTATACAAGGGTATTCAAATCTCATGCAATTCCTTCATTCCTGAAATGTACTTTTCAGGAGACAGTTGGTACAAAATGACCCGAAATCCTATACAAGCTCTAGCACCTTCAATCATGAAACCCTTAACAAGACCAACTTGGCATTATACTAATCCAGCATATCTTGTAATCAGCGGAATTTATTCTCAGGCTGGCTTAGAATAACTCCGCGATCATATTATGTTCCCTGCTGAAAAACCCATAATATTAAACACATTAGCACGAAGCGCAATAGGAAAACCCACTCTAGCACAAGGAATATCATTAATGAATCTCTTAGATGAACAAACAGTAAACAGAATTGTACAATCTACGTGGACAAAAATTTTTTCAATAATTACCAGTTTTGGAACAATTCGCGCAGGAATAATAGGATTCGCAATAATAATTAGAGGAATTAAATTGCTAATCGATACAATAATCCACAGTTACGCCTTATATACTGTATTTGGATAGTCATTCCATTTAATAGGAGCAATATGGGACTCAATTACTAATATTTTGTTACATCTAGGTAAACGACAACCACAAACGACTAAGGAACTACCCGAAATAACCGACACAGAACCATCAGCACCACATTACATTGAAAACTATAATAATAATCAAGGCAACCACTCTAAAAACATTGGCACGAACACTTCCCCAAATATTTATCGAAGGAATCAACTAACAACCGTAGCAAATCATCAAGAAAACACCTTACATTTGTAAAAAAAAACAATAACAAGTGTCATGTCAACGCGACTAACGCATACTATTAATTATTCATTAATTTCATTAATCACAATCCAATAATTTTGTATCCATTTATGTAATAATTGTAATCACTAAATTACACTAATTAATAATCATTAACTATGCTAATTAATGATTATTAATTAATCACATATCCAATAATCTTGTATCCAATTGTAATCACTAAACTACACTAATTAATAATCATAGTTATGTAATCGACCCTTACGAATCGAGCCACCGAACAATAACAACTTATAATCTCAAACGGAACATTCACCTTTCTACCTGAACTCTTGCGTTCGGGAGCGCACTACGAACTTTACCTGTGTAAGAAGCACTTACAGGACACTACCACACTCTTGAATAAGGAACGTCTGTGAGATTCTCACCCACACATCTCCGACGGGTCTCACTCATATTCACCCGATAACGTCCACGAAGGGCATTTTTAAGAACTCACATACATTTGGTAACAAAACTAATACGTCCACGTTGACCACACTACTACATCCACGTTGACAGAGTTTCGTCCGGACAATGGGGCCCAAATTGAGGTAAATACTGCGGACCCAAAAGAGGAAACCAGTCTTGAGTTCGACAGTTAAGGGTGCAGTTCAAGTGTCCACGAGATATCTCAAAGTTACTAGTGATCCTGTTAGTGAAGATTAACTTACGGGTACCAATACGATACGACCCAGTGAAGTTCCGAAGGTGAAGTTTACCTTCGAGAGACAAATCAAATTCAGAATACTCTGATTACGGAATTTCGATTGTGGAAGTGCAGAAGTATCTAACCTAGAACAACTAAGGGATTATCATCTGATAACAGAAGGATTCAGCGCAACCATCAATAAAGAACAGAAGATACTGTCCCCTGAAACTCTGGCTCACTTTAAATTTTCGTAAGGGTCAATTCTCGTCTAAATTATATGTATCAATCCAAAAATTGTAACTTTTAATTTAATAAATTTGTAAAACTAAATTTAAACTGTTTCATTTGGCTTGTCCTTGTTCCCAGATTCGTATTAAGTTACGGACTAAAACAAGGGATTAGTAATAAAGAAGTTGAGTCTGTTGCTAGCTACACTGAGAAAAAAGTTTGAGTTGGACAACAAAACGTTTGGTTGCTATAGAAGCAACAATAATTTTTGGTTGTGCCAACCAAAAATTTTTGTGATTTCCTTCAACCACGTAATTTTTATTGATCAACTCCTAGCCAATGAAGGCAAACCCTCATGAAGGAAATTTCAATAATCCTAAACAATACCTAAAATATTACGTCAAAAGAAGACACTCGTAGATTTCAAGCTGCACTTACTAAAATGCAACTTACTGACAAAACTACCATAAACTTACCAGAAGAAAAAATCTACATTTTTCCCAACTACCTATCAAAAATCTTCAAGAAAGTTAGTTACACAATTAGTAAATAAATATTAGGCAGGACATAACAGACCCTCTTTCAATTTTGGTGCATCGGCCCGGATTCAAAGAGCCAATTGATAAAAATACTTAAAATTTTTGACAAAATTTTTTCTCATTCTTTTTAATGTTAGTGTCACGTCCCGCAACATTATTCTAATTAGTTTACTTAAAGACAACGTACTCTAAATCATTATAGGATAAAAAGACCAGCCACAATATTTAATGTCTTTCTAGCTGGCACCTAGTAATGTAATAAGACCAGCCGTAATCCACAAAAATCTCAGGCGACACAATCAAGGGGACACACATGGAAAATTATGAATATCTATAGAATATTCTATAATGTTCTATAACATTCTAGAACATTCTGCACCCTAGTCCTAACAGGGGTGAGAAGACAGAGGGGCGACTCAATTAGTATAAAAACAGAGGAAATTGGTCCAAGGAGTCAGTCTGTCAAAAAGGTCATCCGTCGCCTCAAGAATCATCAAGTCAGTGCAGTTTCTCTAAATCTAATTATTGGACTTAGTCTCCAAACCAAACGTCGGACTTAGTCTCCAGAGGCTAAATTGGACTTAGTCTCCAGAAGTTAAATCGGACTCAGGCTGTGAAGCAAATATTGGACTTAGTCCGAAATCATCAATCAGACTCAGTTTCTGAATCTCAGTTCCGAAATTTAAATCAAATCCAACCGGTACAACGAGTGAGTGTGCCATCAACCATCAAATATTCGAGAGGGTCTTCAAATCAACCAATTTTAAAACAAATTCACTAAGGTAAATAATTTGAAAATTATATTTCAATCAAGGTTGAGGTTTCACTTTTAATTTGTAAATTCAAGATCCAAAAGTCATTCTTTTAACTTTAATAAATAATATTTGTTATTCTCAAATTTCATATATTCTTTATTTGATATCCGATTGGCTATCCTCATCCCAGAGATTGAGAAATCCTTTCCCAATCCTAAAACGAGGAAACCTTTTAAATTCTTTAAATCCTTTTTCTTTAAATTGAAGAATGTGTTATCTCTCCCGAGACATAATAGGACAAACAAAAAATACACAAAAACAAAATTTAACTATAGACGAAAAATTCTTTATAAAAAAAGGAAAGCGACAAAATTCATCGCTTGTATAGAAAAATTCTTAAACTCTCCTTTAAAAATATTTTATGGGGAAGAAACAGAATTGGCAGAAACGTTATAAAATAAAACATAATCAAAAAATTGCCAAACTCTCTAAATTCACTCGGACCAATGGTTAAAAATCACACACTTTCAATGATTTTTATTGTAAGTAATGTACTTATTTACCGTCAGGTCTAAACTACCCGCAGCAAAATTTTCCTGATAGATTTCGATCGAGATTAATTGCTACACAAAATCTCAATCAAACTCCAACTCCTGATACAAGCGTAATCATCAGTGCCAGTTACTCCCAAAATTCGGATTCAACTTTTAGTGACTCATCAAATTTCAAAGAATCATTTCTTGATTCTACAATAAAACCCGAGAATTCCACAATAATTAATAAAGCAAATTTCGAAGAAATAATCTCACAAACAGAAGATTCATCAGAAACAGACTCTGAAAGAGAATCAGACAGTCCTATTAAAACTCAAAAAAGCATCACTAAACTTTTATTGACTAAAATGACAACCCCACAGGTAATCATAGCAAATAATAAACATATCTCACTACGTGATGCCTTCGAAGTTGTTCCCGTATTTTAAGGCGAGAATAATTCATTAGATCATTTTATTGAAAGATGTAAAGAGAAATTTGTTCACGAAACCGCGAACGAAGTAGAAAACATCGAATCAATTCCAAACATTAACAATTCATTTTACTGTTGCAAGAAGTGCACAAACGAATGTTTTTTCACTTCACGTGATAGACGGCTATTATGAAATAAACGGGCAAAAACATGTTTTACAGTTCCATGGGTGTTTTTGACATGGATGTCCGCTTTGCTATCGGGATAATCGTGAGGTTAAATTAAATAGTTCAGACGAGACTCTGAAAGCGCGGTATGAGAGAACGGTTGCCCAGACAAATAAAATACGTCAATCCGGGTATTTGGATACAGAGATGTGGGAGTACGTCTTCACAAAAATTATAAAAGGTAATATTTCGTTGTTAGATTTCATTAAAAATCAGCCTTTCTTGATAAATGAACCGTTAAATCAGCGTGACGCTTTCTTTGGTGGTCGTATAGGTAACACACACTGTTACTATAAAGGAAAAGACGGTGAAAAAATGAAGTATTTTGACGTACGGTCTTTATACCCGATTGTTTTAAAATCTGGAAAATACCCTGTTGGTCATCCAGTCGTATATATCGGGGATGCATGCAAGATGCACCAAAGGTCCCGATAATCTTGACATCGCGAAAGTCGAGGGTCTGATTAAATGTCGTATTCTACTGCCTCAAACACTTTTTCACCCGCACACAGAAAAAAATTTGGTACAGTTGCTGTCCCTGTAGATAAAACTGCTGCGTTTAACGGAGGAGAGTTGCGCTACTTTCATTTGGGAACGCTGCTGCCTCTCTGCGGGGCAGCAACTGCCCCTTTTTGGTAGAACAGTTGCCTTTGTCGAAGGAGCGCAGCGCTCCTTCCGCCAGAGGGACAGCAGTTACTCCATAAAAAGTACAGCAGCTAACCTAAAATAGTGCAACAGTCGCCCTTTATTGTGGTGCAGCAGCAGCACTAGAGGTAGTGCAGCAACTGTACCAAATTTTCTTCCGTGCACGATTGCATGAAAAATTCATGTTTGCTCTTTGCCGCACGTGTTGTGAAAATCTTGAGCAGGGTGATTGTTCACACACTGAAGAAAGTGAGCGCGCATTTGTGGGTACATGGGTTTCGAATGAAATAAAAAAAGCCGTTTTTTTAGGCTATAAGATCTTAAATATTGCGGAAATTTGGCATTACGAAACCACACAATATAATCAGAATATAATCATAATTCTGGTGAAGGTGGACTCTTTGCAGGATATATAAACACATTTTACAAAACAAAACAGGAGTCGGAAGGGTCGTCTAGAGAATGCATTGATGATGCTTCTAGAGAAAAGTATAGGTTGGAAATCAAAAGAAAAAGAAGGGATAGATCTTGATCCGACGAGAATACAGTGAAAAATCCAGAGTTACGCTCGGTGGCGAAATTATGCCTAAACTCGTTTTGGGGAAAATTTGGACAGCGTGAAAATTTACCTCAAACTACGATTGTGAAAACACGTGAGGATTTATTAAAAATTGTGTGCAATCCTGAAATTGAGGTAAATAACGTACTCCCTGTGAATATAAAAACTATGTACGTGGCTTGTCAGTATAGAGAAAATACTCACAAACCATCACAAATAACAAACGTGGTAATAGCAGCCTACACCACTGCGTTAGCACGTTTGATATTATATGAGTAAATTTCTCAACTGGGTGACCGTGTCTTGTATTATGACACAGATTCCGTCATTTTTGTGGATTGCGATAATGCTGAGGAATACATCCCACCTACCGGTAAATTTTTAGGTGATTTGACCGATGAACTCGAAGTTTACGGGCGTGGAAGTTATATTAAGGAATTCGTTTCTGGTGGACCCAAATTTTATGGGTACATTGTAATTTCACCTGATGGAACTGAACATCAGGTGTGTAAAGTTAATGGCATTATCCTGTATTATAGCAATTCACGTCTCGTAAACTTTGAAACCGTTCGTAAACTCATTTTAGAAGAAGAGGGATCGATCACGCTAAATTATCGAACCATTCGAAGGACACTGCTTCACGACGTGGTTACCATTTCGGAAAGCAAAATCTGTAGGGTTGTAAATTTAAAACGAAGACAGATTGTTAACCAAGACTCCTTACCATACGGCTTTAAAAAACCAAAAATGTAAATATTTTATTATTTATTTAATCTACCCCGGTTTGACCTACATCTTCTGAAAATGAAAAAGTAGGTAAATGTATATGTTTATAATATCTACATAATTAACTTTTCTAATTATAATTTCTCTACTTTATTCATATATGTAAAATTTTTGTTACAGAAGACGAGGAGTTTGGAGAGTTAAGGGGGTCGATTACGTAACTTCACTTCACGCTCACCTCACCTCACTCTCACTTCGCCTCACCAACCTTCAATTTTTTGTCTAAATTCACGGCTTTTAATTTTGACGTTTCAAAATATACCTATGACATTAGAAAACACGTGGTTAGCCTTATGGTTAGGTTCTGCAAGATTTAAATCAGTCATTCAGACAAAAAATTGAAGGTTGATGAGGCGAAGTGAGAGTGAGGTGAGGTGAGAGTGAAGTAAAGTTACGTAATCGACCCCAAGCATCCCTTGTGGTCAGCGAATGCCCTCTTCTGGGGATTCTTCATTCTTCAACCCACTAGCAAGCAGCACACCCCTATGCAATGCTTGCAAGTTGTCTAATATTTGTATATGTAATTTTTACGAGGGTGATTATAGTTCGATCCTGGATGAAGAAGAAGAATGAATGAATGAAAAGATTGAATGTAGAATAAATATAGAATTCCAAATTATCTACTTCCAGACTACGTAAAATTTAATCTTTAGTTTTAATACATGTAGGAGGTAGTTCTTGGCATGAAGGAATGGAGCCAAAAAATCAGAGATGATATTTTTGAGGAGAAGAGATGTCAGAGACCCTTTAGACTTTGCAAACAATTGTATAGGATTAATTTGAATTAAAGTATAATCCATCGGTAAGCTCCAATCAAAACCTATTCATCAACTGAAACTCAAGCTCACTTAAATCTTCGCGTAAGGGTCATTTTACTTAAGAATTTTTAAAGATATTTGTAAATCTAAATTTGTAACCGCAAATCTTATTTATAAAATGAATTTGAAAACCCAACTGGATTTGCTTCATTGGCTTGTCCTCGTTCCCAGATTTGCATTAAGTTGTAAACTAAAACAAGGGATTAATTATAAAGAAATAGAATCTGTTTCCAGATAGGACGGTTATCAATAAATATTAGGCAGGACGTAACAAGGGCAATGATTAAAGAAGTCTATAAAGAGAAAATGCGTGAAGAAGATGAGAATATGCGTTTACAACATGAAGTTAAGAAGAGAAAAATAACATGAAGGCATTACAAAATTGCCTCAAATTATGTCAAAAACACAATAACGCAAGCTCAGTAGTTCTAAACCAATCGCAGGTTCATCGAATGCTGCGGAAGGTATCCTGATGTCGACAGAAGACTTTTAAGATGTTTAATCATTAGGTCGGTATTGTTTTCGTGTCGGATGGTTTTAGTAAAAGCTTGCGTGGAAAGCTTTATACTGATGAAATAATTAGTAGAGTTTGTTGTACAAAGCGCAATAAATATTAACATTGACGACACATTCGTAGTTAAAATCACAAGACGTGTCCCAACAAGGGTATTATTTAATGGATATCATAAAGGTAACATTCCTGGAATAATTTACAATCTACAAGTAGCCCATGATCCAGAGTTACTTTGTGTAACAATCTACATCTCAAAGTCTTGACTGTAGTTTAGAAGAATTCAAGAACTGTCTACTGATTTCATGCTTGCTTTTGGAATATGTGCTCGTGTTGTTGTAAATCGAATGGTGAAAAAGAATTTAGTTTAGGAAGGCTTTAACGCTTAAAAAGGTTTAAGATTTTATATCGAAACCCTTTGCAGATTCTGATCTTCTTGAATTCAAATCGAAGGAAGAGGGGGGTATGGAATCTTATCCCGTGGATTCAGGTGATGGCATATTTGGGCCTAGCATTGTAAATATTCCTCATATGGATCCAGAAGCACGTATTAAAACTTAACGACTTAATGAAAAAATATATAAAGTAGTTGAGACGTGGAAATGCGATTTCAATAAATTAAAATCCCAAGACCATATGAGATGAGAGAGTTTCTAGAAGATCATCATCTATTAATGCATGACACTTTAAATCCTCGCGATGCTTTCTGTGGTGAAAGAAAAGGAAATATACATTTTCCTATTATCAGGTTAAAGGTATAAAATTTCATATTTAGATGATAACTGCATAACTATTTTTAAAAGATATGCAAATTTTGTTTTCTTACAGCACTGGATAATACTGGAACCATTGGTTACTATTTCTGAAACCTTTTCCTGGAATTTTTCTCTAACCTTTTCAGTAAACACTGGATGCTCTTCTGTTCTGTAGCTTTTTCCCTTACGAATGAATTCCGAGAATTCCGCGAAGTCTGATTCGACGTCATCCACCTTCATGAAGGTGGACATAGTCACTTCGTGGAGCTGATTCCGGTTTTTATTGGATGATATAATGGCCCTCTTCTGCCTACCATATCTGATTTGGCCATTACTGCACTCGATCTACAAAAATTTTTTTTTTCTTTTCATTTTTGTTGAAAGGCGTTTTTAGAATTTGAAAAACTCGTTTATGTCTCTTGTGCAGGAAGTTAGAGTCAGATACGTAAAGTAAAAAATACAGCAGAAGAACGTTGGTGAATATTGATGAGTTTAAAAGATACAAATGGTTTCTTAGCCCATCACATTTGTCCAGACAGACGTTAACGGTACCCCGGAATTGAACATAGTTGCTATCGGGAAATTTGAAAGCGCGGAGCATTGCCTGTAGGAAGTCCCCATTGATTGTCTGGAAGTTCTCGAAGAGGTATGGATCTATTGAGCAGTTGGAAATAAAAATCAAGTGGTGAGTCGCACAATTTAAGATTTATATTACTAGTATTTCAGGGGACGACTACTCAAATTTTGAATGAAGATACCGTTGAAATTAAAGAGTTTGAAAGAGATAGTCAAGAATAGGCGAGAGATAGAAAAGGATAGATAAGTGACGACTAAAAGAGATGAGAGCAATTTTAATTCAATTAGAAATAGAAAGAGATAGACTGGAATAGGCAAGAGATAGATAGAGATAGAGATGTACGGATTGAAAGAGACAGGAGCTAACTAATATTGACAAGGAGATTGAAAGAGATAAACGGGGATAGACAAGAGCTTGAAAGAGATAGTAAAGTTGGGATCAAATGAAATGCTTAGATGTGGATTGAAATCGAGATAGAAATAGACGGGGATAGGCAACAGATAGAAAGGGATAGAAAAGAGGAGATTAAAAGAGCTATCTCTTTTAATATCGTGGATGTGGATTGAGATGGAGATAGAAAGGGATAGAGAACTGGTGATTGAAAGAGATATAAGTTAGTTGAGAATGACACAGACATTGAAAGGGATAAACAAGAGTAGATAAGATAGGGGACAGACAATATCAAGACAAGATCTTGATTTTCAATACTTTTCAAGAAATACGTTTTCAAGACATTTCAATACAAGAATGGGTCAAGAAATATCAAGATCTTATCTTGATTTTTCTTAAGTCTAGGTTAGAATCTTGAACGGCATCACTGGATGCTCTTCTGTATTGCTGAATTTTCTTTAAGAATAAATTCGAAAAATTCTGCCAAGTCTAATTCGACGTTATATTCACCTTTATAAAAGTGGATACAGTCACGTTGTAGAGCTGATTCTGGTTTTTATTCGATGATATAATGGCCCTCCTCTTTCAACCGTATCCGCTTTTGTCATTACTGCACATGTTCTACAAAAGAAGGGGACATTTCATTTTTGTTGAAAGCAAAAAACACATCAGAAGAAAGTTGGTGAATATTGGCAAGTTTAAAAGATGCAAATGGTTTCTTACCCCTTCAAATTTCTCCAGGAAGACGTTAACGGCATTCCAAATTGAACATAATTACTATCGGGAAATTTGAAAGCGAGGACCTATATGGGCAAAGTTCCTATAAAAGAACTTCCCGTTGATTGTCTGGAAATTCTCAAAGCAGTATGGATTTACCGAGCAGCTGAAAATAAAAATTGAATGGTGAGTCGTACAATTTAGAGATAAGATTTATGGATTTAAATATATTTTAAACAGTTATAGTTGAAAAATAAATTTAAAAAAAATTATAAATTATAAATTCGGATAATTTCTTAAAACTTCATACTGGATACATATTTCACTTAATATATATTTAAAATATATTAAAGAAATATGTTTAAGAAAAAATCCTATTTTTAGGATATAGATATAGTCACCGCTGAAAAGTTCCTTAAATGAGGAAGCAAAAATACAATATTGATGGATTATTTTTCCTAGTTCCTACTCAGCTTCTTCATTCTTCGAGTATGATATACTGTAGTTCAAAGACAAGGAAACAATTTATGCTTTTTTTAGTATAGCTTATTCACGTCGTATTTTTTCAAGAAATACTAAAGTCAAGCAGCACAACAATTACATACAAAAAAATTACATGTTGACTTCATGTAGATTCTAGGAATCGTTTCACGGCAACTTTAGACCATGCCCGAAAAAATTGTAGAATCGGGGTTTGCGTGTATTTGAATTTTGTTTAGAATTGCAAAATCAACCAAAATTCTACAAATCTTTTGTCCGTCTCAAAATACCTGGTCGTTGTTTCATATGCTAAATCCTGCAATTATTAAGATGGCCAAGAATTGGAACTTCTACCTTAACGCAAAGAGACTTTTCAGTGTAACTAACTATAACTGTTTAATAAGACTATTTTGAGTTTTTTTCAACCTACCCATTGAAGATGATCGGCTCTTCCTGGTTTGATTTTTCCATCTTGTTTGTAACTGTCATACCAGTTACCAGAAGACTATACGTTGGAGCTGATGCTGGTTGCAGATTTTCCATTTGAAGAGGTGTTCCAGAACTGACACATAATTCTCCAGTTACTAGAACATTATTTTGCTTGACACGAATTCCTAATTCTAGACATGGTGCTGAAGACATAATGGTCCCTTGCGTCTGTGATGTGTCTACAATGAAAAAAGAAACAATGTTCTAATTAGAAGAAAGCCACGTCACACATTTCATTATATTCCAATAATCACGAAATTTATTTGACAAACAAATTCGATCCCCAATTCACTAATCAATCAGTCAGTATTATTCTTTTGTATTCGAGTTTGATACTTTAGAATAGAAACAGCGCAATCAGTTTGAAAAAAAACGATTGTGCTTCTTCTAAACTGAAAGGGTAGTCTATAGTATATAGTATATTAGCTCGACCGCGCGCTTCGCGCGCGCATTTACTTTGTCTCTAAATGTTATAATTTATGATATTTTATTTCTTCTTTTCTAACATTTATAATTAAGATTTTTATGTATTTTAAAAACTTAAACAACTTTCAAAGAATAATATATATTCATACAAAAAATTTCCTAATTGTGTAATCTAAATAGTTACATACTACAACTATTTTTGATTTTAAATAATAAGGGTAAACTTCCGAAAAGGGTGTACCTCCGATTTTTTTCCGGCTCCGTATAATTATGTATTTTGACACCTTGATTAATTACGAATGTGATAATTAAAATTTGTGCTTTTATTTTCATGGTGAAATTTCCAATATCTCCATTGGTTTCGGTTTGTTACCTACTCACGCTGTTCCTCTTTACCATTTCCTTTTACCATTCCCCCTGCCATTTCCCTTTACCATTCCCTTTGCCATTTTCCTTTACCATTCCCTTTACCATTTCCCTATAAAATTTCCCTTTAATATTCCTTTTGCCATTTCCCTTTAACATTTCCCTTTGCCATATCCTTTTACCATATCCTTTTACCATTTCCCCTTCCCATTCCATTTACCATTTCCATTTTCCATTTCCCTTTACCATTCTCTTTGTCATCTCCCTTTACCATTTCCCTTTACCATTCCCCTTTGGCATTTCTCTTTACCATTTTCCTTTGTCATATCCTTTTTCCATTTCCATTTACCATTTTCTTTGCCATTCTCCTTTACCATTCCCCTTTACCATTTCCCTTTACCATATCCCTTTATCATTTCTCTTTCCCATTTCCCATTGTCATTCCTCTTTACCATTTCCCGTTCCATTACTCTTTACCATTTCCCTTTGCCATTTCCCTTTACCATTCCCTTTACCATTTCCCTATAAAATTTCCCCTTAATATTCCCTTTGCCATATCCCTTTAAAATTTTCCTTTGTCATATCCTTTTACCATATCCTTTTACCATTTCCCTTTCTCATTCCATTTACCATTTCCATTTCCCATTTCCCTTTACCATTCTCTTTGCCATCTCCCTTTACCATTCCATTTTCCATTTCCCTTTATCATTCCCTTTGCCATTTCCCTTTACCATTCCCCTTTAGCATTTCTCTTTACCAGTTCCCTTTGTCATATCCTTTTTCAATTTTCCTTTGCCATCTACTTTGCCATTTCCATTTACCATTTCCTTTGCCATTTCCCTTTACCATATCCCTTTATCATTTCTCTTTGTCATTTCCCTTTGCCATTCCCCTTTACCATTTCCCGTTCCATTACTCTTTACCATTTCCCTTTGCCATATCCATTTACCATTTCCCTTTGCCATTCCCCTTTACCATTTCCCTTTATCATATCCCTTTATCATATCCCTTTATCATTTCTCTTTACCATTTCCCGTTCCCATTCCCCTTTAACATTTCCCTTAGCCATTTCCCTTTGCAATATCGTTTTACAATTTCCCTTTATCATATCACTTTACCATATTTCTTTGCTATTCTCCTTTACCATTTCCATATAGTACATTCGACGTTTCAAATATCAATGAAATCCTAGCCGGCGCATTCCCAATAACAACCAAATTTATTTTCTCAAATGTCACATCAATTGCGCATGCGTCACATCAATTGCGCATGCGTATTGCACATAAAATAATATTTTTAGCATTTGAAACTCCGCGCAAATAGAAACCAATCAGATGCCGGAGCGCAACGCATGCAGAGTGATATCAAGTGAGATTTTAGGTCAATGCTAGTTGATATTGAGAACGGAATGCGGTTGATATTGGGAACGTGTTGATATTCGGTAAGTTATTATTGGGAACGTCGAGTGTATACTGAATTCACTATTCAGCGAGCAACCAATGAGAGTTGCACAAAAGCACGCGTTCGATTTTATATTTTAAAATAAATATCGCATGATACTACACTCGAGTTTCCCAAATGTCAAGAATTTTTTGCCAGAGGTTCTCCCAACTGACAAGAAATTCTTTATCCTCTATAGTCACATCAATTGCGCATGCGTCAAATCAATTGCGCATACGTATTGCGTATAATATAATATTTTTTAGCATTTTAAATTGCGCGCGAATAGCAACCAATCAGATGCCGAACGCAAAGTGTGCACCGTGTGCACAGTAGTTATCAAGTGGGATTTGAGAAATACGGACTTGACATTTGAGAGAAACTTGACTTGACATTTGGGAGAACTTGAGATTTGGGAAGTTGACATTTGAGAGACTCGAGTGTATTTTATGTTTTATGCCTTTTAGTACAAACTTTTTGTTAATTTTATTTTTGTCAACCTCTTTCCTTCTTTGCCATTTTTATTTATAAAAGAATAGCAGTATAGAAAATAAAATGAGGATAGCGTCCCATAGCCCCGCAATTCGTTGAATCGTAATGAGAGTGAAAGAGAAAGAAGCCTGACAATACATAAAATGACATGTAACTTTACATAGAAACTTAAAGTAACTTCCCAACTCTAGTGACACGTAAAATGATAATCGAGGATTATTATAAATTATAATTAAAAGTTTTACGAATATGAAAATATTATATATTTGATCACTATTTCAATTGTATTATTTTGTTATAAATATAATTTTAATTGAAATAGTGAAATATAACTATTACGGTAATATCAATTGAGCATACTTATTACTTAAAAATTTTTTTTTTATTTTAAAATGCGCGTAAATAGCAACCAATAAATATTATATTTTATGATAATTCATAATACACTCGACGTTCCCAATATCAACGTTCGCAATATCAACCCGTTCGCAATAACAACCGCATTCCATTCGCAATATCAACCAGCGCCTACCTAAATTCTCACTTGATACCAATGCGCACGCGTTGCGCTCGGTATCTGTTTAGTTGCTATTTGCGCACAATTTAAAATGCTAAAAAATATTACTTTTATTCTTTGTTATAAATAATGGCATTTCAAATTATAAAAATGTCCATTAGATCGAAATTAATTAATCTTGATAAAAATAAATATTAATTAAACACATATTCTGTAAATAAAGTACATCTTATGTTACTCACTTGAATATGCATTTAATTAATTTTCATTTTTATCAAGATTTATTAATTTCTATTTGAAAATTAGTAGAATTACAAATTAAATTCATTTACTCACATAGTTTTCTTTGTTTTGTATATCCATTTTTTAACAGGATCCTTCTTTGAAAAATGATACACTTACATACATTTAACCTATTCAATACGCTTTTGACATTTCAAATTTTTCCGCAATATGACGCTTGAATTTCGTTGATATTGAGAACGTCGAGTGTAGTTTAAATTGTGACTCGCCACTACTTTCTACATGTCACTTCCCAACCCTTCTTAGTGACAGGTCACTTCCCAACGCTGGACTAATTCGCGCGGGAAGGCAAGTATCGATTATCCAAATTTACATATTGATAACTAAGCGACGAATGAGGATCACAGAAACGGCAAGTATCGATTATCGAAGATCATTATCGATACCTAGGCGACGAATCAGGATTACGGAAAAGGGATCACGACTTTCGACCTTTTTAGGATCAACTTTTTATAATAGGATACTATAGTAGTCTACTATATATAGTATTGTGATGTTGCAGACTTTTACAACACACAAATTCATCAAAAAATGAAATAATTAGAGTTATGAAGCTCTCGCGCTCTCACAGAGAGTAGAATTTGGCACTCCTTATTGTTTTATTTTATTTTCCTAGTTTTTATTTTGTATTTTATTTTCTCTAGATTGATTTCATTTTAATGTATTTTACGCTACCTTATTATTCAGGATCTCTTGTTATAGTTTTATTAGATTTTCAGGGCTATTTTGTTTATTTATTTTATTTATCTATTTTGTGTATATTTTTGTTTATCTTTTGATTACCTACGATTCATTTGGTACTCCGTACATTTACGTATCTTGATGCGTTGATTACGAAAGTGATAGTGAAAATCGGCGAGTAGTTGTTTTTCATGGTGAAACCATGAAAAAACCATAAAATCATGGTTTTTTACGTTTATCTAAGCTAATATGTAAAATAAAACACTATTTCGAACAAAAGTTGTAGAACTCATCGAAATATAAATTTTTTGTTTCAAATATTTTTTTCTGCAAGCGATACTTTTCGAGAAAATCAAATATATCGATTTTCATTTATAAAAAACCCATATACCATGGATCTTCACATTGTAAATGGAAATCATTGGAAAAGAAAATTATTATAAAGGGAATGGTAAAGGGAAATTGTAAAGGCAATAGTAAAGGGAAATTGCAAAGGTAATGGTAAAGGGAAATGGCAAAGGGAATGGGAAAGCGAAATGGCAAAGGGAATGGCAAAGAGAATGGTAAAGGGAAATTACGAAGAGAAATGGAAAGGGATAGGTAAAGGGAAATGGCAAAGAGAAATATTAAAGGAAATGGCAAAGGGAATGGTAAAGGGAAATAGCAAAGGGAATTGTAAGCGGAAACGGCAAAGGGAATGGTAAAGGGAAATGGTAAAGGAAATGGTAAAGGAAAATGACAAAAGGATTGGCAAAGGGAATGGTAAAGGGAAATAGCAAAGGGAATGGTAAAGGGAAATTGCAAAGGGAAATGGTAAAGGGAATAAGAATGCCAAATGACGAAGGGAAATGGCAAAGAGAATGGTTAAAGGAATTGTAAAGGGAAATGGCAAAGGGAATAGTAAAGGGAATGGTAAATGGAAATGGAAAAGGGAATGGTGAATAGAAATGGCAAAGGGAATGGTAAAAGGAATGGCAAAAGGAATGCTAAAGGGAATGACAAAAGGAATGGTAAAGGGAATGGCAAAGGAAATGGTAAGGGGAATAGTAAAGGGAATGGTAAGGGAATGGTAAAGGGTGAAAAGCGTAAGTAAACCAATGGAGATGCGATTATAATCTTTGTATCATTGATTTTCTTGCAAAATTTTATTCACAGAAAAAAATTTTCAAACAAAAAATGTGTATTTACATGAGGTCTACAACTTTGATTTGAAATATTTTTTGTAATCCAGATTGCATTATCTATACCTATTCGCATGGACTGGCGCCAAAATATATTATTTATTTAAAAATTTTCTTATCTATTTAAATTATTGTTCTGTTATTTTACATTTATCTTAAAATTAATTATCTTATGTAATCATAATTTATTTCTTTTTTTTGGGTCCTTTGTGCGTCCCAAATCCGAGGAGAAATCTAGGTAGTAGAGCGAGTGAACCATAAAAAGGGATCTCTTCAGGCTTTATCAATACCGGATAAGCCGTAGCACATTTTTTCATTGAAAGGATAGAAAGTACCTTGGGAAAACTCATAAACCCTGTGGTCGAGGTTTTAGAATTAGCAAACAATTTTCATAAAATTTAATAGGATTTTTTTTCTAAAAGGAAATAAGGGTCTTCCGTTTCAAACCTCTCGAGTTTACAAGTATCAGATGTCTACTTTTTACAGATAAGGATATCCTTTGGCATTCCTACAATAAAACTATAGAAGTTTAATTAAACAATGAAGTTTAATGTTTTTGGCATAATATAAGAGTACAAAATATATAACGAAAAAAGTGATATACATATTAATTTTCAAAATGATTAAATGTGTCAAAGCAATACGAAAAATTTATCCAAGTTAATAAATTTAATACAATACATTTAAACGTAAAGTAATAACAATAATTTTATAAATTTCAGTGTCACGACTTTAAGTTATAATTAAATATATAATTACATTTTTTGTCCAAGTAAACATTTCAATTAATTTTTTGAATATATTTGAAGTATGTATATCATAATAAATGGGAAAACTAAATAAATATGTGTGGGACTTCAAATCTATTTTACTTTTGAAATAACTAAAATAACTTTATTCAAAAAAATTCGTACAGGGCAACACGGATACGGTTTATAATTGCGCGCATGCACCTTTCAAACTACGAAGAGATATTTGCTCGGTGGCGGTCTAAGATCTTCTCCTTTTTCAGCGGAAGTACCGAGTTCACCTAGCCTCGCTAATCTAGGCTCAAGGACATACCTGGACTCATCACTTTACAACCTCTGGGTTTTTCCAAACCCTTAACATCTGGTTAACTAGTAAAAATTTCACACGGTATCCTTGAATCCTAAAATTTCCCGGCAACTAAACAACATTACAATTCATTCGCTGAAAATATTGCTACAGACGTGTGCAAAAAAATTCGATCCAACTTCGATCCGACATTGGACGCACTTCGAATGTCAAAAATCCGACATTCGATCCGTGTCAAGGGTAGTAAATCCAAAATTATGGAATTTTCTGCTTAACAGTTTTTTTTTTCGAGTGTGAATTTTTTATTTTTGTCAAATTATCTCATAAATCAAGTCGTTTTTTTCCTGTAAAATTAATTTTTGTAGCCTTAATGAAAAGAATCCTCCAGATCTTAGACACAATACATTTTTTTTGCAAAACTTATTATTTTTGATAATTCTTACGTGGAAATTTTTGTTTAAAAACGTACATTCCAAAAAAGTTTCTTTTGAAAATAAAAACACTGAATTTGTTTAAAAAATATCAATTTTTTATAAACAAGTAAATATAATAGAATTGCATGAAAAAAAATCATTTAAGAGAACAAAAGTTTAATTTGTTTATAAATAATTGATATTTTTAAAAGAAATTCAATACAAATATTATTTATTTATTTTATATTTATAATATATTTATACGTATATTATACATATTATACATAAATTTATACATATATTCTGAAAAACAATTTTTGAAATGTACGTTCTTAAAAAAAAATTTCAACGTCAGAATCGTCAAAATTCGTTTCGCCGTTCGCGTGAAAAATGTTAGTCATGTTGTACATAATATTCAATTTTCATTATTAATAACTTTTGCAACAAAATGTTTTGTGTCTCAGATTTAGAGGATTCTTTTCATTAAGGATGTAAAAAAATTAATTTTACAGGGAAGAAAATGACTTTTGATTTATGTGATAAATTGACAAAAACAAAAATTTCAAACTCGATTTAAAAAAAACGAGTAAGCAGAAGTTTCCAAAATTTTGGATTTCGACTAGTCTCGACCAATATTACAATATATGTTATGTAGGTCGCTTTTATGGAATTTTTTTTTCTTACCTGCCTGTGTTATTGCATTGTAAAGTAACTTACTAAATTATGTGGCAATTAATATAAAAATGGCAATAATAAAAAAACATGTTATATGTATATGATTAATAAATAAATCTTATATTTCCAATAATGCAATAAATTGAATAAATAAAATAAAGGCAAAAGCGCACTCCAACATTTATATTATTAACAAAATAATTACAATTATTGAAAGCAATTATAACAATTATTTCCTGTTGAAATTTTTAATTAGGACTCTTTGGAATATCCCTCATCAGTCG
Organism: Synergus gifuensis; assembly: GCA_904066015.1. Classification (NCBI taxonomy): domain Eukaryota; kingdom Metazoa; phylum Arthropoda; class Insecta; order Hymenoptera; family Cynipidae; genus Synergus; species Synergus gifuensis. Next base: position 135,289 of record CAJFCO010018374.1, on the reverse strand, counting down.
TCACAAGATTTTTTAAAATAAAAAACTCAATCAACGTCGAAAATCATTAAAACGATTGAAATGAAAATAAAATTAAAGGAAATTTTAAAAAGAAGGGTTTTAAGATTTTCTATTAATTTAAAAATATTAAGTATTTCAAGGGATTTTGAAAGATATTGACAAATTGCAAAGGATTTTAAAAGAAATCCAAAGAATTTAAGGATTTTCAAAAGATTTACAAGATTTATAAGATGTGAAATTCCAAAAGGATTTCAAGGGATTTTACATGATTTCTGAAAATTTCATAAGATTTGAAAAGTATATCTAAAAATTTAAGAATTTAAGAGTTTTTAAAGACATCAAAGCATCTGAAAGAAATTCAAGAGTTTAAAAATTTTCAACTAAAAAGACAAAATGTTTTTTAATTCTTTAAAATCCGTTAAACCTCTTGATAAAATTTGAAATGTACTAAAAAACTCTTTAAATATTTTTAAATCTCTTGAATTCTTTGAAATTTTTAGAAAAATTTAAGTAAAATATTGCGATCTTTTTGAATTTTATGAGTTTTGTTTTATGTTTTTAATATTAAAAATAAAATTTTTGAAGATTATGATACATTAATAAGATTTTTAAAGATTATTTTCAGATTAAATTGTTAACAAATGCGCGCACATGACTATCTAGAAAAATATAAAAATAGTTGATTTAATTTCTGTCCATTGCATATTATATATAATTTTCATAATTTTTGATAATAATGGAGCTTCTTGTTGAAAAAAAATCTTCTGATGAGGAGTAGATCAACCCCAAAAATTTAAACTCGTATAAATCCCGAATGTGACAAAATATTGAAAAAAAAAAAATTTCCCGAAAATAAATAAAAATCTTTTCAATTTTTGAATAAAATTTCTTCAAAATTTGTATGCAAAATTTCTACAGAATTTTTCTTAATCTCTTTTTAATATTTCTTTTTAAAATGTTTATTCAAAACATATCTTAAAAAATTTTGTTTAATATTACTTAAAAACTTTCTTTTTTTAATTTTGAATAGAAATTAAAAAAAAAAAAATTTTTCGAGAAATTTTAAATGAAAATTTCTGGAATTTAAAATAAAACTTTTGAGAATTTATCAATTTTCTCGAATTTGTAAATTCGAGTAGATATTTTATATTTTCGGGAAATTGAAATCTGGGTAATTTTAAATTTTCGTTGAAAAGTCAGTAATATTAATTTTATTCGGAAAATTGAAATTTCGGAAATTTGAATTTTCGATACTTTTTTTCACATTTGGGATTTTGGTTTTTCTGCAAAAAAAATGTTGTCCCGTAATTTAATAACAATAAAATATATAAACATGAAAACTTGCAACCCTCTTTAAGCATTGATTTCACCCCTTCAAATGGTTTATCGACAAATAAAAAAAAACACGTGACTTAGATTTCAGTGAGCTAGAGCTTATTGCAATTATGAATTGTAAATGAATAAATATAAATTAAAAATGAAAAATATTACCTCTTTCTACTCGAATTTTGGCTGACACTGCACTTAAACACCGAAAATTTTCTATAAGATAATCGTCGTTCAATTTTTTTGTTCACGAATAGTTTTAGATGAAAACTTTTAATTTTTAAAATTAATTTTTACATATATTTACTTATTCAAAAAGTTGTTCTATAAGTGTAATTAAAAAAAACTTTTCAGGACACGAAGTGATGTGGACCACGCTTTCTTTCGAACTGTTAGTCTAAAAAGGACTATACCATGACTATACCTGCATGTTCTGCCTGTAGCCCAAAACGAAGGCAAGATCAAACAAGAACCAACCGGAACTCAAGGCTGTTTCCTGTGTCTGAGACCTGTTGTTTTTATGCTATTTTGAGTCCCATGTAGAGTTTTAAAATATCAGGATTAAGTCTTTTAAAGAAAGAGTACAGAAATTATAGACGGTTTTGGAACGATCTTTATTGTATAGAATTATTGTAATTATCTTTATTGTCGCAGAATTGCGACATTTGCGACTGATCATTCCCTACTGTAAATTCCTATATAGTTGCCTGTAAAGGATCCTATTAGGTGATCTATGTAGGATCCTATATAGGATCCTATAAACCCTGCTGGAAGTAAAGAGATAGAGAAAGAGATAGAAATTTGCGGATAGAAAGAGATAGAACTTTTCTATCTCTTTCAAGTAGCCGATTTGCATCCCCAAAACGCTATCTCTTTCTATCTCTCAGTCTATCCCTGTGTCTGGTAATTTCTATCTCTTCCTATCCCTAGTCTGCAGAAAAAATTTTAATTTCTTTCTATTCCTAAATCTATCTCCTTTGCCAGAAATTATTATCTCTTTCTATCCCTACGGTTATCTCTCCCTTATTAACTTATTAATTTTAATATTTTAAACGCGCATATTAATTTTATAAATACAATATTTTGTACAATAATATTATTCTAATCTTACCACTAACGCATATAAGACTGAAAAATCTGCATCCATAGAGACGCGAACCTGCGCGCATCGAGTCCGTAGTCCAGCGCTTAATCCACTGAGCTAACGAAGGATTTAGGAGTTATGTTGTAAAAACCAATATCACACGTCCAGTGTAGCTCTATCCCAATCTATCTCTTATATTTATCAAAAAAACTCTACCTTTTTCAATCTTTTTGTCAATCATCATAATCACTAAACTCTTTCTTTTAAACTCCTCATTTCTAACCCAGCCTCTAAATCTATCTATCTGTAATATAAATTTTAATTTGAAAAATAATTCTTAAAAAGAGGTGAAAACTTTGGTACTAACCCCTGAAATTTAAGCCCTTGTACAATGCAGAGGAATCATTAGATTATATAATTTCATTGTTTATCAAATTTTATAGAAATTTAATTTTAAAAAAAGCCCAAGAAATTAAAAAAAATATTCATTATTTCAAAAATTATTGATGTTTTCATAAAACTTTGTGATTTGACGTATTTTGTTATATCTTATTAAAAAACCAAACAGTATCTACGACATTCTGAGTTAATTTTAAGCGGAATTTTGTTAACTTTTAACTTATTGGTAAGAAGAAATTTAATTTTAGATGTAATCAAATTTAAGAGAATTTAAACGATAATTGAAAACTTTTCTTTAATGAAATATTTGAACCGAAATGAAATAGACAAGGAAGGATTCGAATATGAAAGAGTTAAGCTGAGACTAAGAAGAAGACATTGAAAGAGATAGGTTTAGAACTAGGTTGGGATAGAAATTAAGGAATTGCAGTACATAGGAGTGAATTTAGATTTACAAGGAGATAGAAAGAGGTAGATGGGGATCGGTGAGAGTTTGAAAGGGATAGAAAAGTGGGGATTAAATGAGATAGGAGAGAATTTTAATTGACAAGATGCTAGAAAGGTATAGACAAGAATAGACATGAGATAGAAAGGAATAGAGAAGTAGGGATTGAAAGAGATGGGAACGAATTGACTTTGATAAGGAAATAGAAAGGGATAGACAAGAATAGGCGGGAGATAAGAAGGAATAGAGAAGTGGGGATTGAAGGAGGTAAGAGCGATTTTGAGTAACAAGGAGATAAAAAGAGATAGATTGTAATAGGCAGGAGATAAATAGAGATAGAGAAGTGCGGATTCAAAGAGATAGAGCAAACTTTGATTGAAAAGGAGATAGAAAGAGATAAACGGGGTTAGGCAATAGATTGAAAGAGCTAGAGAAGTGTGTATTGAAAGAGATATAGGCGTGGATGTAGATAAGCAATAGATAAAAAGGAATAGAAAAGAGGAGATTCGAAGAGATAGAGCAAACTTTGATTTAAAAGGAAATAGAAAGTGATAGATGGGGATAGAAAATAGGTTGAAAGAGGTAGAGAAGTGGGGATTGAAAGAGATAGACGTGGATGTAGATAAGCAAGAGATAAAAGGGCATAGAAAAGAGGAGATTCGAAAAGATAGGCGTGGATGTGGATTAATATGAAGATAGAAAGAGATAGGCGGGTATAAGCGAAAGGTAGAAGTGGATAAACAATCTTTATCCCTTTCTATCTTAGGGATAGAAAGAGATAGAAAGGGATAGGATTTCTATCTCTTTACTTCCAGCAGGGAAGGATCCTACGGGGTATTTCCTTTTAGGTGCCCATAGGAAGTACCTATAGGATTTGGCACAGGATCCTATATAGTTTTTGTCACAGGATCCTGCGTAGGATCGTATATAGGATCCTATATAGGATACTGTATAGGATCCTGTGTAAAATCCTATGCAAAGTCCTAGAGAGATCCCACATATATTCCTATGTGTAAACCTTCGACTTGTTCCTATATAAAATCCTATGTAGCGACCTACAACTTGCGCCTACATGAAATCCTATATAAGAACCTTCAGCTTTCCATATTTAAATTCCTACCTTTTGACCTACAAACGGGCCCTACGTTGAAACCTATCTTCTTTTATCTGTTATATATAAGCTGCTCCAAAGTGATACTTCATAAATCATATTATTTTTGTAATTTGGATCCTGTTTATTTTTCATTTTGGATCATATGTTTGTAAAAAAGATTCCGTGAAGAAATCTACACGATACACTGAAAACAAAGTATTAATAAAAAATTTATAATTCCGAATTGAAACCTTAATAACTGGATTGTGGTTCCAAAAATAAAAACGCATAACTAGCAGTCATTATTTATTATTTTTATAAAATTAAAACTTTTGCTAAAACCATTCGTAGTTTACAATATAAAAAATACTGATTTGTTTCACAGTCCATCAATCTCTTTGAAGTGATTTTAACGTAAATCTTATAATATTTTTAACACTTTTATCTCTCACTTTATGCAAAGTCCTAGGTTTGAGTGTAGGATTTTTTGTAGGATAAAGTTATAGGTTCTTATATAGGATTTCATGTAGGCGCAAGTTGTAGGTCCCTACATAGGATTTTATATAGGAACAAGTCGAAGGTTTACACATAGGAATATATGTGGGATCTCTCTAGGACTTTGCATAGGATTTTACACAGGATCCTATACAGTATCCTATATAGGATCCTATATACGATCCTACGCAGGATCCTGTGACAAAAACTATATAGGATCCTGTGCCAAATCCTATAGGTACTTCCTATAGGCACCTAAAAGGAAATACCCCGTAGGATCCTTTATAGGATCCTACATAGATCACCTAATAGGATCCTTTACAGGCAACTATATAGGAATTTACAGTAGGGTTGTGAGACAAAACTCACAGAGAGAACCCTTCAAAGAAATCATATAGTCACATCTGGTATATTATAAACAAACCTCAACTAAACAGACCCAATCTCGGACCACACAAAGCTTGAGTTCTAAGAATCAAAAATATAAGATAATCTGTTATTGGCTTTTTGTTATTTTAAACCATATCTTCTAACAGAAAATCCTCGAGAATTTAAAATCGGGTAATATTACTGCGAACATTACCAAAAATGAGAATTTATCGAGAATTTAACTTTTTTTAAATGCTTTTAATAATTTATAACAATTAATTTATAGTTGAAGTAGAAAACTTTACTTTATGTAATAATTTCATAATATTTAATATGCTGCGAAACAAGAATAAATAAAATATTTTCTCAGAATTTGATCAAAATATTTTGAAAAAATAAAATTAGAGCTAATTCACCTGCAAAGTGTTAAAAATAGCTTACTGAATTTGTTAGGAATAAATATTTTCAGTTAGCTCTATTTATATAAGAAAATAAGAAATCATTAGATATGGAACAAAATCTATTTTATTATTTTTATTTCCATTTTCCAACGGTAAATAATGAACGTATGTAACAGACGTTTGAAAATATAGAATTATAAATTATCAATCGCTTACATTTTAAGAATATTTGTCTAGATAAATTATATCTTTTATTAGTAACTCTGCAAATAACGAAGAAATAGAACACTTTATATTTACTTATATTCAGGTATTTTAAACTATTGAAACATAAATTCAGCCGTTTAAAACTATATGAAAATAAATTCACAAGTCTGCATTTATTGAAAGCATGCATCGCAGTATTTACACACAAAAAATGTTTTCCCACTTATCACCTTTTCTGTGAAATAATTCCACACCACCTTATCTTTTGGTTTTGTCATCCTACACGTTGATTTCTATGAAACCTATGAATTTGAAAAAAAATTAACTCTTATGAAATTCTTTTCTGAAATTAATAATTATACATATAATTCTGTTAAAAAAATTTTATTAACTATACTAAATAACAATTATTCTCAATAATTATTTATCATTTGTAAAATAACATTATACGCAAAAATTCAAAACTACAAACATAGTAACATAACCTGTAAGTTTAAAAAACACACCGAACCCACTGAACGCTATGGTCAATTCATTTTATATCATTTTTAGATTATTCGCAACAAAAATTAAAAATATTACAAAAATCTTACAAACCTGTCTTATTAATAAACCACGAAATCTTCCATAAACGACGAAATTTTCAAAATCACAAACAGCTGGTGCTCCATGTATCAATTCAAATGCGGAATTGTGCGAAATAAAGTAGGAAACACTATACGATTTCACAGTACCGGATCTAGGATTTGATCGAGCCGGGGCTAAAACTTGACATTCGTGCCCTTCCCCTCCAGAATTTGAGATTATGTAATGACTTCAAAAAACTGACATTTTTTAGACATATGAATTTTGCGCCCCCTGAAATTGCTGCCCGGGGCAGGCTCCCCGGTTTGCCCCTCCCCCCTGGATCAGGGGCTGCGATTTCAGCGAAAACAAAATATTAATTTTGAGTGTTCTTAAATTCTGGGTAACTATTTTATATAACTTACGATATTTATTTTCAAATATGATATCAAATGCGTGCTTTCGCGCGCGTCTGCCTTTTTTTTAAATTTTATATTTTATGATATATTATTTATTTTCCTAAAATAATATATATTTATAAAAATAAGTAAACACAACATCTATTTTTCGTTAAAAAAAATAACAATTATTAGATTGTTTTCAAAACTAACTATGTTGACTGTAGTATGGATCTTTAATTATGGTTTCAATTTCTAAAAAGACTACCGTATAGTTATACGGTATTATATATTTAAAAAACCGATCAATCAATTATTAAATTACTTTATTAATTAGTTATTATAAATTAATTAATTGTTTGTTTTTAATATTACGATAAAACTGCTTTTTTAATACCAAGATTTTCGATATATTTCGAGTTTAGACTCGTTAATAATTTAAGTGGGCCTGAGTTCCAATTTAAGGGTAGTTGTGGCTTACCGATGGATTATTATTGAAATTCGTTTATCTTCCTTGGAGTTTAGATTTCTCACACCTTGAATTTCACAGTTCACTCTGATATTTCACTGGTAGAATGGATAATATTCCTGATTCATTGGATAATATTCTTCACTCACTGGTACAATTAATGGGTAATATTCCTCACTTACTGATAGAACTTGTAGAATTTTTAGACTCAACTGATAGTTGCACTAGTAATTTAGACTCGTACTGAAAACCCACGAAACTCAAGACTGATTTCCGCTGTGGGACTTGTTGCTTATATCGTGATTTGGGCCCTGTGGATTGTGTAGGGTCTTACAATGTGGGCACGTATTAGTGCATGGCCCTTGAGAATAGGATCTTGCAATGTGGATGTATTAGTGATGATAACAGATTAGTGTTGTGTGCCGTCTTATCTAGCGTGAGTTCTCGGAAATCCTTCATGGGCATTTTCAAGTAAGGATGTGAGTGAGGCCCACGTTCACTGGTATTCACTGATAGCACTGGTAATTCATTAGTATTCACTTCGAAGACTATGCACCCTCAACTAACAAACTCAAGACTTCTCGTCACGAAGTAAGTAAACATTGCAGGTTCTACTGCTTTAGACCAAATATTACTGCACCCTTAAACTGTTAACCCACGACTGATTTTCTTCTGTAAGACTTGCTGTTTATATATTGTTTTGGTCCTTGAGGCGCGTCAATTCTCATGTGTTAGTGCATCACCCATAGAGTTTACATAGGGGGTCGATTCCTTTGTGTTAATAAACCCTATAAATTGTTACAAGTGTCCAGATTTTTATTAGTTCCCTGCGGTGTCTGTGTTCCCTGAGTGTTTTTTTAAATTTGGGTCTGGCGGACGTCTCGTAAAATTAGTGAGGGCATCGTTTTCTAGATGACCTTTATGAGTTCTGAATAATAAAATTAAATTCTCTACTTGATTTTATGAGATTGCATACAGTTAAGAAATGTTCATAATAATCTCAGCCAAAAACATTTAAAAACATTTACAGTGATTATTAATTCTAGGTTATTAATTCTAGGTTTTATTCTTAGTTCTTTCAGCCAACATTACAGAAGGTCAAACCTTATAAAGAACTAGATGGGCTGAAAATATTTTTAAAAAAAATAAGTCGGCATTTATTAAATTCATGGGTAAAATAGAATATTATAATATATTTTTCATATATATTATTTCCCTCCTCCTAACACAAACAGAATTTTCCTTGAGGCATGAAAATTCCGTTTGATTTTATTAAATAAATTATTATCATTCTATTTTTCTTTCCTTTTCCTTTTTCTGACCCAAACTCGATCGTACAATATTTTTTTTTTTAAAAAGGGAAATGAAAATTCCAATCCGTCCGACTAACACGAGTGATATGTGGATCCTACAGAGCGCCTACCTTGGTCCCACAGAGGGCCATTTTATTTTCTTTTTTTAGATAGCCTACATTGGGCCTTCGAAGGCGAACATGTTAAAACAATGTTGGCAAACTACATGGAGCCCCACGGGGACCAACTGATTTAGGCCCTCTGTAGTGTCCAAATATGACCTCTGTTAGCCCCACGAAGGCCCTACAGAAGTTTACCCTTCTGCTGTCATGATAGAGCATTTTTAAAATTTTGAAATCGATTTTGAAGACAATAGTACCCAACAGGAACGGCCTAAACGGCTCGGCAAATTTTATGTGTCGCTATAGTCAAGTCAAGTTTTATTGGATCAAATATAATGACTCAAATAATTATAATTATAATTATACTTAAATAATTATAATTAGTTTGATGGTACCTTTTTTACGAAGCAAACTTTTGCGTTAGAAATATAATTTCTAAGCAATTATAATACAACTCTGAATTATTTGGTGTCTAGCATATCAAAAGTTCCTTTAGAAATCATTTTTTGAACTTGAAAATTTCCTTTCACGATAACAAAGTATTTAAAAATTTTTAATATCAATCTCATCTTTACTTCCTTAGAGTAATTTTTTGTCTTATTTTCAAAATAGCAATCGGACGTAAAATTCTTTGTGACAAATAATAAAGGGACAAATACGTAGGCCCCTGTTAGAACCCAGCTGGACTTTACCAGTGTGGACTTAAAAAAATTTTTTTAAATAATAAGAGGGGCAACCATTGTAGGCCCTAGCGAAGGCCTTCTAGAGGCCCCAGAAAGGGCCTAGAGGGGCATTTTATAAAAGCGCCTTCGTGTGGCTTCTAGAGGGCCAAAATTTAAAAATAGCTAAGCTGGGCAATTTCCACACGGACGGGCGAATTGAATATACCCTGTTGGAAGTTAAAAGATAGAAATGGATAGAAATTTTTGGATAGAAAAGGATAGAGATTTTCTATCCTTCCCAATTGTACACTTTGCATTCATCAAACGCCATCTTTTTCTATCTTTGTGTGTATCCATCATTTTCACTAGGCTCTATCTCTTCATATCTCTTTCTATTCATCTCAAAAAATTTCTATCCATTTTCCCTATCTTTTTCTACCTTTCAGTCTATGTATTTCAAAAAAATTTGAATATCTTTCTATCTCCCATTTTCAATCTTTTTCTATTCTTAGTTTTAAACTTATTAATTTTCATATTTTTAAAATGCATAATAATATTTTAAATACAATATTTTGTACATAAATATTATTCTAATCTTACCGCTAACACATGTAACATTGAAAAATTCGTATCTATAGGGGCACGAACCCTCGTTCAAAGAGTTCGTTGTCCACCGCTTAGTCCACTGAGCTAACGAAGGATGTAGGAGTTGTGTTGTAAAAACCAGAATCATTCATCCAAACGAACTCGATCCCAATCTATCCTCAACTCTATCCTTTTCAATCTCTTTGTTAAATCTATAACTTATATCTTCAATCTCCTCATTTATTTCTTGTCTATCCATTTCTATCCCTTAAAATCTCTTTGTCGGTATAATCACTAACCTATCTCTATCAGGCCCCTTTTGTCTCTAACTTATCATATTCATTGTTTAGAAAGTCTTTATATTTTTTTTTTTATTTTCTTGCACTAATTTGATAATTATAATTAAAATGTATATGTTTCGTAATTTTAGAATTTAAAAGAAATTCAAATTGCGAAAAGAGTCACAACAGCATTGAAATGATTAAACAGATAGAAATAGAAAAATATATATGGTATAAAAAGATTGAAATGATTGTACAAGGATAGACATGGATAGAAGAATAAGGATTGAAAAGGATGGGGTTTTGGTAGTATACTTCGAGATAGATAAAAAAGTATTAAAGTGATCCAACAAAGATAGATATAGATAGAAACATAAAGATTGAAATGGATATACTTGATAGTATACTTCAAGAGAGTTAGAGGAGGATTGAAATTATTATTTGTGGATAGATGTGGACATGGAGGTATGGATTGAAAAGGATAGGCTCTACAAGGACAGAGATTGATAGAATGATAAAGATTGAAATGGATATACTTGGTAGTAAACTTAAAGGGAGTTAGAAAAGGATTGAAATGATTATACAAGGATATATATGGACAGATCAGTAGAGATTGGAAAGGATAAGCGTATAAAAGAGATAAGTAAGGATTCAAATGATCAGACCAGTGATAGATATGGATAGGAAAGTAGGGATGGAAAAAGATAAGCGCTACAATAGATTGCGAAAGGGATATAAAAAGATTGGTGTGGATAAACGGAGAATAAAGAAATATTGGCGTGGATAGATGGAGGATAGGAAATTATTGACGAAGATAGACGAAGGATATAGAAAGATAGAAATATTGAGATTGAAAAGAAAAGAGTTTCTTGTAGTTTAAAAAAGAGATAGAAATAGATTGGCATGGATAGTGATGGATACATTTGGATCTATTTTTCCTTTCTATTTCCATCCTGAAGACTGAAAGAGATTCAAATAGATAGACTTTCTATCTTTTTACTGCCAACAGGGGCAGTACCTGTATTATTTTTAGTCGAAAGAATTTGTGATGTCCAACATTAGAGTGAATAATTTTATTTTTTACAGATTGTGGGACAATGGAATAATTGACCCGATTAACCCGAGAAACATTCTAATCCTGAACCATTTTGATACTCTCAACGCGTCAATACCGGGCAACAAATTTGGTATTTTCAGGATATAAATAACGTTCAAACCTCTTCGAAGATTTATTCTTACGACTTTCATACATTGCTGTTTTACGACACCTTTTAAGTGCGACGTTTGTTACAAGTCCGGCAAAGAGTTTTATTTTTATGGTATACCCGAAGTTGAACATTTAAAAAATATACATTTTATTACCTAAGGAAAAAGTTCATTTTCCATGAAATTAAGATTAGGATCTGAATATTGCGGGATATCTTTGACGTTCTTTCGAGTTAGAAAGTAAATTTCCGCATCTGCCGGTTAAAAAAGGGATAGAGGAAAGTTTTAAGTGTAAAAATCTAATTCCTACCGATTGAATTACACTGAGCCTCCATCCAAATTTTAAGCAGCATTATTTCTAGGCGAATAATTAATCTATAATAGTTTAAATAGCTAAGCGATATTAAAATATATACAATTACAATGCGATGATATTGCGATTAACGTTATATTATAAATGTAATTGAGCGATTTTCGGCGCTGCTGTTGACGGTTTACATCGAGTTATTTTACATGTTAATTTGCTATCGATTGAGTTACGTCTTAAGGGCATTATAAAATTACATCTATTAAATTACAAATATTAGATTACAGCTAAATTATCCTACTTAAGTCGCCTGATATTACGACTAGGCTTTCGCCACTCGCAAAGACCAATTTTCACCTGAAGAGTATTCAAGGTGGCCACAAATCAAAGTTTCCCGTAACGTTAGAAAAAAGACATTGGGTTGAAGTTTCAGTTATCCAGTCTGACGACATCTTTTTACATTTATTGGAATCAAAGTACCAAAAAAATGTTCCTCAAACCCAAAAATTTTATTCATTTATTAGAATAAATTTAGTTTTTTAGGATTTCACGAGATTTTATGGAATTCAAAGGAATTTGAAAGAGGCTTTAAAGAATTGAAGAAGATTTCGTAAGATTTCATAAATAATAATAGGATTTCAAGAGTTTTCTACTCATTTTAAGGAATTTCAAGAGATAAATAGTATATTATGGACCAAGGGAGGGAAGGAAACGTTTTTTGTCGAATGCTGCAAACGTCGGGCGAGACAAAAAACTGCTTCCCTCCCTTGGTGCATATTTTATTTTTCTGCCCTCCGGCCAGAAAGCGTCAACTTCCCGGCCGCTGCGCTAAACGAAGTTGTCACTTTCTGGCGTCGTCGAGCAGAATAATAGTATACACACGTTGGCCAGTAAAAAAGAAAGCCTCAGATCACATTTTTGTCAACCTCGGCTTCGCCTCGGTCGATAATTACATGTGATCTGAGACATTTCTTATTTTACTGGCCTAGGTATGTAATATACTATTCTTCAACACATTTCCAAAAAACGCACGTTTTTTAATGTTTCTAGCAGTAAACTATTTTGAGGTTACCCTGCCATGAAAACTATGGCATATTGAAACGCCGTGACGAAGTGCCAATATTCTCCGCTAGAAGCAGCACATTCGAACTTTATTTACCTCTTTTGAGTATTTTTGCCCTGTTCTGAATCTTTTTTTACCTATGACGCGTTTTTTTTTACTCTGTTATTAGATTTTTTCCCTGTTGTGTTCATCGGTCTGAAAACAGCAACGTCTAGCCCGCTTTACACGTTAGAAAATGTGCGTTTTTTGGACATGTGTTGAAGAAAAGATATTAATGGCATGTGATAATTACCATAAGAGCTTTAGTTTACCCAACTTTACGCTTGCAATAATAAATGTTTTTTCTTAAATCTCGGCCACTTACCGTTTCGTACAGACGCCAGGTGGAAGTCAATGGCCTAGTTTTAGGAAAAAATATTCATTATTGCAAGCGTACTTTGCAAAAAATGTCGGGAGTTTTCCCTACTAAATGTTTGGTAATTTCCCGAAAAGGCCTTGGGAATTTTCCCTACAAAATGTTTGGGAAAATTTACAAAATTCCTCTTAGAGTAAAGTAACACATGCCCTTAAAAGATTAAACAAAATTGTAAGGAATGCTAAGAGTTTTAAGTGCTTTCAGAAAACTTGAAGAAATTTCTGACAGAGTTCAAAACCCGAGGCCCATTCAAAATCAATCTAGATGAATTCGAATAAATTCGGTCATTCAGAATTAATCCAAATGATTCCGGTCAATCCAATCAATCCGATCTTTCAATTCTAATAAATCAAGTTAATTCGAATTTTCAATCCAAATGAATCCGAATAAACCTGTCTATTCGAATGTATCCAGGATTAATTCTGATTAATTCGAATTGACTGAATTCATTCGGATTACAAGTTCGGATTGATTTTGAATTGGCCTCGGATTGATTCGGATTGAAAACCTCCTTCCTCTTAGATTGGAATTAATGTGTTTGGTTCGGCGGAATGATTCGAAAAATTGCACATTGTTTCGGAATGAATTTTAATTCGAAACTTTCGACAGGGAAATGACAAGTTACAAAATTGCCCTCAGGTATAAAATAAATTATTTTACAATTCTCAAATTAAAATTCATATCACCATGACTTAAATATTAATAGTTATATAAAATGAAAAATTGGTCACAGAAAAGTCAGATAAAAGTCAGAGAAACAAAAGAATGAAATTTTGCAGCCACCCTGAGTACTTCCAAAGTAGAAGGGAACATTAGTGGTCACGAAGTGGTGAACTCTTCGAGTTCTTTTCCAAACACAGCTGAAAATGACTCGCTAAAAAGCTGTCGGGTTTTAAAGTTTTAGTATCACATAAGAGGCTTAATTTCGTAGGACGCTCCTAGTTTAAAAAATTTGGAATCACTTTTACCAAAGTGAAAGTAAAAGTTGTCGTGGTAGAGGTGCAAATACTAAGCGTTCTGAAAAGAAGAATTTGCTGGATTAATTTAATTTGAAGGAAAAGAGAAATTCGGCAGTAACTAATGGTTTTGCTTCGACAGCAAATCCTGGTGGAATTTGAATGTTCTTGAAGAAACGTCCTACTTACAGCTAGTTTTTTTTTTAAATTCGACGATTATTTCTATTTAAATAAAACGGTGGAAAGACAGAGGAGGACAACAAAGAAATTCACGAGTTTATCGTTACTGGAACCATTAGTTTCCGCTTCTGAAACCTTGTACTGGAATTTTTCTCTAACCTCTTCAGTAATCACTGGTTGCTCTTCTGTCCTGTTGCTTTTTCCCTTACGAATGAATTCCGAGAATTCCGCCAAGTCTGATGCGACGTCATCCACCTTCATGAAGGTGGACATAGTCACTTCGTAGAGCTGGTTCTGGTTTTTATTGGATGATATAATGGCCCGCCTCTTTCTACCATATCCGATTTGGCCATTACTGCACTCGATCTACAAAAGAAGGGGACTTTTCATTTTTATTGAAAGGCGTTTTTAGAAGTTGAAAAACCCGTTTATGTCCCCTGTGCAGGAAGTTAGAGTCAGACACGTAAAGCAAAAAATACAGCAGAAGAACGTTGGTGAATATTGATGAGTTTAAAAGATGCAAATGGTTTCTTACCCCATCACATTTGTCCAGACAGACGTTAACGGTACCCCGGAATTGAACATAGTTGCTATCGGGAAATTTGAAAGCGCGGAACTTTGCCTGTAGGAAGTCCCCATTGATTGTCTGGAAGTTCTCGAAGAGGTATGGATCTATTGAGCAGCTGTAAATAAAAATCAAGTAGTGAGTCGCACAATTTAAGATTTAAATTATTAGTATTTCAGGGGACGACTACTCAAATTTTGAATAAAAACGCCGTTGAAATTAAAGAGTTTGAAAGAGATAGTCAAGAATAGGCGAGAGATAGAAAAGGATAGATAAGTGAGGATAAACAAGAGATAGATAGAGATAGAGATGTGGGGATTGAAAAAGATAGGAGCTAACTGTAATTGACAAGGAGATTTAAAGAGATAGTGATGTTAAGATAGAAAAGAGAAGATAGAAAAGAAAATATTAAAAGAGCTATCTCTGTTAAAATTGTGGATGTGGATTGAGATGGAGATAGAAAGGGATGGAGAACTGGAGATTTAAAGAGATAGAATCTAGTTGAGAATGACAAGGACATAGAAGGGGATAGACAAGAATAGGCGAAATATTAGGAAGGAGTTAAGAAGTGGGGATTGGAAGAGATAGGAGCTAATTTTAATTAATAATGAAAAGGAAAGAGATAGAAAAGTGAGGATTGAAGAAGATAAGAGCAAAAGGTGATTGAAAAGGAGGTAGAAAGAGACTCACAGGAATAGACGGGGTATGAAAAGGGATATGAAATTGAGGATGAAAAGAGAGAAAAATGATTTTGATTAAGAAGGAGATAGAAAGAGATGGACAGCAATAGGCGAGAGATAGGAATGAATAGAGAAGTGGGGGGATTAAAAGAGATAGGAGCTAACTGTGATTGACAAGAAGATTGAAAGAGATTAACGGGGATAGACAAGAGATTGGATGAGATTATGAAGTTGGGATTGAAAGGGATAGGAAAGATAATATTAAAAGAGCTATCTCTTTTAAAATCGTGAATGTGGATTGAGATGGAGATAGAAAGGGATAGAGAACTGGAGATTGAAAGAGATAGAAGCTAGTTGAAAATAACAAGGACATAGAAGGGGATATACAAGAATAGGTGAGATACAGGAAGGAATAGAGAACTGGAAATTGGATGTGATATAAGTTAACTGTGACTGACAAGGAGATAGAAAGAAATAAACTGCAATTGGTGAGAGATAGAGAGAGGCAGATTGAAATATATAGGCATGGATGTGGATTGAGATTGAGATAGAAAGAGATAGATGTGGATAGGTAAGAGATAGAAAGGGACAGAATAGAGAAGATTAAAAGAGTTAGTCATGCATGAGGATTAATGTGGAGATAGAAAGAGATAGACGGGCAAAGACAAGAGATATAATTGGATAAACAATCTTTATTCTTTTTTACCTTAGAAATAGAAGGATATAGAAAGGGATAGGAGTTTTACCTGTTCACTTCTAGTAGGAAATGTTTTGGGTATCAGTTTGTGTAAGAAAAATAGATTTCAACGTGTGGCATGTTTAATTTGTGCAGTTTTCAGCTGTGACACTGGGATATTATAAAAATATTTTAGGAAAAACGGAAAATTGTTCCCTGCAAGTCATATGAAAAGAAACTTTTCTGAAACTGAAACTTTTGTGTGCTGTGACATTTGACTATGATAATTTTGAATTTTGAATTCGACCCATCCTATTACCTACCCATTGAAGATGATCGGCTCTTCCTGGTTTGATTTTTCCACCTTGTCTGTAACTGTCATATGAGTTACCAGAAGACCATACGTTGGAGCTGATGCAGGTTGCAGATAAATTTCCATTTGAAGAGGTGTTCCCGGACTGACGCTTAATTCTCCAGTTACTAGAACATTATTTTGCCTGACACCAATTCCCAATTCTGGAGATGGCGCTGAAGACATAATGGTTCCTGCGTCTGTGATGTGTCTATAATTAAAACAAAAACAATATTTTAATTAGGAGAAAGTCATGTCACACATTTCATTATGTTACAATAATCCCGAAATTCAAACGTCCTTTGAATATAATTCCAACCCTACCGATTATAATCCAATCCAGACTCGATCATCATTAATTCATAAAACAATTAGTCAGTCTTATATTTTTGTATTTAAGTTTGATACTTAAGAATATAAGCAGGGCAATTACTTCGGAAAAATCGATTTTGCTTGAATATAAAGTGAATAGATAGTCTAGTGACTATCTATTAATATAATAGACCGGGGCTATTTGGGACACGAGGCTATCCGGAACAGTGTGGATAACTTAGGATTAATACGTTTAAATTTCCACTGGACATAATGTACTTATAGGTTGCTTCTTTATGATACCGTATTACCAGCGGAGTTTAGCTGACATTCCAACTCCATTTCAGTATGTGCAGACAGTTTTTCAGAACTGAAAGTTTTTTTTTTGTTTACTCGAAACTTCTTGATTGGCGATCACCAAAAAGTGATCAAAATCCCACAAGGTAAGTTTTTTTGTTTCGTCTTGAATAAGAAATTTAATTCATAGTGTCAATCAAGTCTACATTTGTGGATTTGATTGGTACAAAGCATAAATATTAAAAAGTACGTCGGGGCATTTCGGGACGCACGTGACCGTGTAATTTCGGGAAAAAGAATTGGCTCCACGCAAAAAAAAAAGAAAAAGCAACAGCGGAACAAAAAACTATGAAGAAAACTGAAAATCTAACAAGACGGTAGCGAACGCACTTCAAACTATATCGAAGTTAAAGAAAATGTGTGTAATTATCTCCCTATTATTTTCTATTTTTATTTTAAAATTAAATTAAACTATCAGAACCAAAATATATGTAATGAACGATCTTAATATCATTGAAATTCGTTCAAGACTAATCACCTGATCAATGGAGGGGTCAATAAAGGCGAATCTCAAGTGTTCAAGGGGGGAGGGATCAATTAGGTCGTATATAACGTGTTCTAGGAGGGTTCATGAAGAGCGTATGTCACATGGTAGAGGGCGGGGGGCAATAAGGACGTATTGAAAGAAATAAAATATATACACATATATATGTAATGAATGATCTTAATATCATTAAAATTGGTTAAAGAACACTGATCACCTGATCAATGGAAGGGTAAAATAAAAGCGTATCTTATGAGGGGGGTCAATAGAAGCGTATGTCAAGAGGGGTAAATAAGGGCGTATAACACGTGGGGGTCAATAAGGACGTATCTCACTTCGAGTTCAATATCTCACTTAGGGATCAATAAGGGCCTGTTTCACGTGGGGCTCCAGATGGACTTGTGCTACATGAGGGCCAAGAGGGGCGTATATCACGTGTCATTGGGGGTCAAGAGGGGCGTATGTAACGTAGGGGTTAATGACGTATGTCACGTGGCAGTCAATAAGAGCGTATCGCACGTGACGGTCAATAAGGACGTATCTCACGT
This sequence comes from Synergus gifuensis, assembly GCA_904066015.1. Lineage (NCBI taxonomy): Eukaryota > Metazoa > Arthropoda > Insecta > Hymenoptera > Cynipidae > Synergus > Synergus gifuensis. The sequence continues at coordinate 116,996 of CAJFCO010018374.1, read as the reverse complement.
GCGAGTCAATAGTGGCGTATCTGACGCTTACGTGGGGGTCAATAAAGGCGTATGTCACGTAGGGGTCAATAAGAGCTTTTGTGTATTTTTCATATATTATATAATAAAAAAGTGTTCCGAATAGCCCCGCGCAGTTTCCCCTACTTTCCAATCTTCAACACAGAAAAATCTTCGACAATAATTATCGTAGTTTCAAATTACTCTTTTTTACATAATATGATTTTAAACTATTCATCATCTTAAAATCTTGGAGTAAAGAGAGTATTTTCTTGAATTGATGGATGTTTCTGAGTTTACTCTAGATGATATAAGCAGCGAGGTAACTAATAGAACAGCCCATTATGGTCGAGTCCTGAGTAGATATGTTAAGTAATGTTACTTTCTATAAGTTCCTAGTTTGTCCAGTTGAACTTTTTCGCTCGAGTGAGGAAAAACTAACCGCGATAAATAACAATATTAGTAGATCAGTCCGGTAATACGAGTCTTTTTTACTTTTTGACAAGATTACGAGAAACTCCTACAAAAAATATCATATGAAAATGTGTTAAAAAGATTTAACATTTTATATATTTAATTTTACTTTCTGCATCATTTGCGATTTATTTACTAATTCACTTTGTGAAGCTTACTAATCGAAGTTGTTTAAATTATTAAAAATTAATTGTCCAATGTTAATAAATATTCCAATAGCTGAAAAATATAATAATAATATCGAAAAAAACCGAAAAAAAATTGTTTAAACAAACGTAATTTGTGGCATAGGAGGAGGGTGGGTGGGTTTAAAAGTCCCAAAAAAATGATGTCATTCGTCGATAACGCTTGGAAATTCAGAATCTTTGAGATTTAAACTAAATTATATGGAAAATCAAATATTGCTGGGAAAAATTCGCAATATGTTGTAGGCATTTTTAATTCACATAGATTTAGGGAATATTCCATATTTTTCCAATAAATTACCAAAAGATTTAGGAAAATTCCCTAAAAGATTGAAGATCTTGTTCAACTTCCTAAATTTTAACGAATTTTCCTTACGCTTACAAACGTTTTAAGGAAATGATAAACAGATTCAAATTTATGTAACTGTATTTAGAGTATCCTAGCAAAAACTTTGGATTGAAATACATTCCCAATCAATCCGAAATTTTCCGAATCATTCCGGAATTTATATCAGAAACAAATAGTTTAATTCATTTCGATCTAATACGAAGAAAGTTTTCAATCCGAATTTTTCCGAAGCCTATTCAAAATCAATCCGAACCATTAATCGGAATGTATCCGCCAATCCGAATTAATCTGAATGAATCCGCTAATCCGAATTAATCACAATTAATCCGAATTTTCAATCGAAATAAATCCGGCCACTTTGAATGAATCAGAATTTATATTAATGTTTCGAAATCATTCAGATTGATTCGGATAGACCGAATTAATTCGGATTGAAAGTCCTGATTGACCGGATTCATTCGGATGGAAAGTTCGGATGCATTCGGATTTACCAGATTTATTCGGATTGAAAATTCAGATTAATTCTGATTAATTCGGATTGGAGAATTCATTCGGATTAAAGGTTCGGATTGCTTTTGAATGGGTTTTGGATTAATTCTAATTGAAAACTTCCTTCGGATTAGATCGGAATGAAACTGTTTGGTTCGGATAAAAATTCCGGAATGATTCGGATTGATTCGAAATTAATTTCATTACAAAGTTTTTGCAACGGTAATGCGATGTATTCGAAACAAAAATTTGTACATCAGAAGAGTAGTTTCGAAAGAAGTTGAGAATACATTCATAGGGAGATTGATAACAAGAACATGAGGTTTGAAACTAATGTTCTTTATTTATGGAACTCAACATTTCGTGGTTGAAGTTACGATATGTGTCCAGAAGAGTTAGGAGTTTGCGACTCTACATTATGCATATGTAATTTAGTCCAACTCTAAGTGCATCTTCTCGTTACGCTATTAGTTACAGGAGTAATCTTTTACTCTCCTGTTAGACACATAGACCTTACGATTCGCAAAAATATTCTGGTTTAATCGTGACTTCTTCCAAGTATAGCTGGGGTTACGTGCAGCTCTACGTCGTGTAATGTAAATTCTCGGACATGACTCGAAACCGGTTCGAAATTGACGGACACTCCAAAGAAACGATTTCTACAGCATTTCTTCTTCCGAATACATATTAAATATCTTTGTTTTTCCGATTCGTCACAAACTTAGATATACGAGTTTAAGCACATCTGCTGCAGATATTCCGATGAACCGTTAAAATATTATGATCAGTGGAACAACCAGTCGGGCGACCACAATCTGAAATAATTTCATTAACCTAATGGCTTACTAGTTTGATTAGATTTTAAGGGTTTTCCTCCTCCTCCTTCTCCTTCACCTCCTCCTCATTATCTTCATCATCATCATCATCATCATCATCATCATCATCATCATCATCATGCACCAAGGGGGAGAAGCCCGTGAAGAAATTGCCCTAATTAGCCATATTTAAAATGGAGTTCTGATGCAGCTTTGTGCCGTACGCCAGCGTGCAGTTTATGTTATGGTCAAATTCCTTTTGACACTCTGTTCTTTACCAATCTACTGTACCTAAAGGAAAGTAAAAGAAGGCATTTGATTGGTAGTTTCAGACAAGAGTGTAGACTCGTAACCGAGCACCCGATTGGAGCTCGCCCGCATAATTTTCAACCTATCATATCACTTTCTTCATATATACTCTGGTCCGAGGAAAGCGAGAAATATAATATCAGAACGGGATAGGGCTCATGATTGGCTCTCGCGGGCTTTTCTCTCAACCAATCATAGCGCACGATTCCCCTCATGGATACGCTGGTATCCATATGATATGCTATCTTTCGCTTCCCAAGTCACTTTTTGTTCCTGAGACCTACGACTTGGACGCACCGCTTGACCGAGCATTACTTCGTTATACGAGTCTCGACGTTGCCTCGCAGCATTGAGTGCCAGCCTACGAAATAAACTTCTCACGCACTTCTTTCATCTCCCTATCTATCATGAATTACGAGTTCCTTCCGTCGTCGAGAGCACCCATAAATCTCTTTCTTCATTATACCACTTCATATTGTTCCCCAGTGAACCTAGTGCGCGTCATAAACTAAGTCCAGTGACACGTGATAGTCTAAATATTTTTGATGAACCCTGTGTGTCTCCCGAACCATATTTTGTGACACGAACCACCCTCAGTGTTTCCAGTGCACACGGCTCCTGTTCCTGGAAAAAACTCAGTGCTACGAGTGTACAGTGTAGGACAGTCGATGCCACTCGTTCACGAAGTACCGAAGGTTCGGCCGCGCCCTAATCTTAAAAAACGTCTCGCGGCTAAAAGACGTATCGCGCCTTGGCAGCTCAAAAGCTCACTTCACCAGGCGTCCTGATCGTGGTACCCGAGCCGTACCGTCGGGATTTCGTAAAGAATGCAACTGTGCCGCGCAACGCCCCCGCCAAAAAGCGTGCAACCTATCCCACGATGAAGCCGCCCGTCAACGCCATCACGTCTCTCCCTGGACGACGTGCTCGGGCCAAACTGTTTCCAGCTGCGTAACGGCCTGCCTGTGACACCAGGAAAAAGCCTAGAATTTCGGCCGAGAATCGTGGACGTCAGAAGCATCAAACCCGAGCCGACGATAGTGGTGGAGGACATCGACAGCGATGACGTATTGGAAATTCACCACCAAAGCGACACGTGAGATCGGTGCCGGTGGTGATTATCCTAACACCCCACCCACGCAAACAGATATTTTGAAGGCGTACAGCAGGGATACTTCATACGAAGATAAATAGTTCTTTTTAGAACTCCCCGAACCTAAATCAATCGGTTCTTTTTAGAGCAAGATACCAACCGGCCGTTTTTAGAGCCACAAATATAAATACGAAGAAACGGAGTTCACAAACATTGTGGACCCAATTTTTGTTTCTCCCTTGTATCTCTTCCCACCTTCATCCTTAATAAGTCCTGAACATTTCCGGCATTTTTCTAATCCAAGGATTGTAGAGTTCTCGAAACTGAGGGACCCTATATTGGAATGTGGAGTTTCCAAAATTGCTGGACCCTATCATACGGAGTTCTGCATTTTTGGAGACCCGATTCGGAGGTAGGAGTTCTCAAAAATTGTGGACCTTCCTTCTAGAGTTTTGAAATCTCCAATTCCAAAAATTTCACTTTCCTTCTCTTTTTATTTTTTTAATAGATCGAAGGCTACAGTTTATGTTTTCGCGTCACGTGATATTCCCCTCTTGAAGCATTTTGAGGTTATGTTTGTTATATTCAAAATATATAGCATAGAGGGGGAATATCACGTGACACGGAAACAGCAACACGCATGACAAAAATGTAGAAAAAGTTCATTTATGTCTTGGAAACCCGTCATAATTCTTGGAGGTGTTGTTGTCCTACCTATGCCGGCCACATGTACTATAAGGTGATAACACTCCTTACTATTACATTTTGTATGGACGCAGAACACAAAACTGGCATAGAACTCAATATGGTACCAATATGGACATAGGACTTAAAAGTGACAAGATCTAATATGAATATAGGGTTCATAAATGAAAGAGCTCCCAATAAGTACATAGGAACCAATATGGAACCAGGACACAATACTGACATAGAATACAATATAGACATATGACTCAATATGGACACAGGTCACAAAACTGGTATAGGGCCCAATAGAGTCCCAGGACATCCCAGTGGGTAAAAGATATTAGAAACGTTTTTCGAACGTTCCAAAAACGTTTCTAATATCTTTTTCCCACTGGGATAATATATGGACATAAGACCCTACAGAGACATAGGACCCAAAACAAACATAGTATACAGTATGGATATATGGTATAGAAATGGCAGAGCACCTAATAAGTACGAAGGAACCAAAACTGACATGGGATCCGATATGGATCTAGGACACAATATGGGCATAGGAGATAATACGGATATAGGATTCAATATGGACACATGACGGAATGTGAACACAGAACATAAAACATAATGACTTTGCCTTTAATATATATGGGAAATACTTTTTTTTCCAATGCTCAAGTAACTCATTCTGGAAACCTAATACGCAAAAAATAACACTATTGCTAAAAACCTCAAACTATCTAGTTTTCACAACTACATGATATAAGTGAGAGATTGAAAGGGATAGAAAGGTGAGAATTAAAAGAAATAGGAGCGAATTAAGATTAACAAAGTGATAGAAAAAGATAGATGAGTGTAGGCAAAAGACAGAAAAGGATGTAGAAGTTAGGATTAAAAGAGATGAGGGATTTTGACTGACAAGGCGATAGAAAGGTATAGACGAGAGTAGACGAAAGATAGAAAGAAATACAGAAGTTAGGATTGAAGGAGATCAAAGCGATTTTGATTGACAGGGTGATAGAAAGCTATAAACGAGAATAGGCGATATATAGGAAGGAATAGAGAAGTATAGGGATTGAAAGAGATAAGAGTGAATTGAAATTGATAAGGAAATGGAAAGAGATAGACTGGAAGAGGAGAAAGATAGAAAAGGATAGAGAGGTGGGAATTGAAATTAACAGGAGCAATTTTAATTCAGAAAGAGATAGGAGTGAACTGCGATTGACAGGGAGATAGAATGATTTAGAGAAGTGGGTATTGAAAGAGATAGGAGAGAACTGTGATTGAAAAGAAGATAAAAAGGTATAGACGAGAATATGAGAGATATAGACTGGAATAAAGAAGTGGGGATTGAAAGAGATAAGAGCGAATGGATATTGACAAGGAGACAGAAAAGGTTAGAGTAGAATAGGCGAGAAATAGAAAGGAATATAGATGTGGAGATTGAAAGAGATAGGAGCGAATTAACATGTAAAATGAGATAGAAAGATAGATCGGACTAGGTTAGAGATAGAAAGGGATAGAATTGAATAGGCAAGAGATCGATAGAGATAGAGAAATGTATAATGAAAGAGGTAGGCGTCGCTGTGAATTTAAATGGAGATAGAAAGGGATAGAGAGCTGAAGATTAAAAGAAATAAAAGCCAATTGATATTAAAAAAGAGATAAAAAGGCATAGACAAGTATATACAGAAAGAATGATTTATATCTTTTTATTTTCAGCAGTGCGAGATTATTAATTGATTAGTCGAGATTCGCAGTTATTTGTATTTTATAAACATCTGACGCCCGACAAAAAGCGGATCTCGGAATTGTTAAAATATTAAGATTGTCGATACTGTAGTTTTGTGGTCAGAGACCGGACAGTATAAACTTTGCTATACTACGGACATAAATGTCTACTTTAAGCAGAATCTTTTTCCATGTACATCTATACCTTTACACATATGTATAATTAATGAAATGCGTGCGTTTATGCTATTAATATTGCGACTGGGGTCGTAGCTAAGCTTAGATGCTTCATGACTCGCTCTCGTGTGGTCTCTTTGTCTTTTCTTTTTCTCTCGAAAATGCGGCGCTCGTTAAAGCGCGTTCTCGTGCGTAACGACCTTACCCGTGGGTATTGTAAAAGAAACCACCTTTATGGAGATGGCGAATCGTATAATGCCGCCTAGTGAAAACCCACAGTGTCGCTGTCCTATAAGCGCTTTAAGTGAATTCCAATTTTTAGTACGCATTGACATTGAATCGTCTAAGCCAACTCACGGCAGTTCTCAACCACCTGAAAAATATGTTAAAAGGATGTATAGGATGAGAAGTTGAGCAACCGAGATTACTAAACAAGCACCGACATATTAGTTCACTTAGTGCTTTTTCCTCCGACCTTCAACCGCCTCTCAGTCCGTCTTCTAGTTTCTCTTGCGTGGTTCCGTTCAACTTCCGGGTGATACGATTACAGTGCTCGCAAGCATAAACTCACAAGAGGAACTATTTATCTCAGCTATAAAAAGTGGATTTTTATTATGAGATTGTATAAAGCAAAAGTTAGGTGATGTAAAGAATTTTTTCTTTTATATTGAGATGTTTTTTTTCAATCTTCTTTTTTAACATCCTTTTGCGAATAATGAATTACTTAAACTTTTACGAAAGCTCTTTTTCCAACCTCTTATCTCACTTTATTTTTCAATCTCGTTTTCCGAACAATTTTTTCAATTCTATTTTTTAACTTAAGTTACAAAACCCCTTTTTTACACCCCATCTTTTACATTCAGAAAAATAACCGTCCAATAAAATGTTATTTTTTTGGTTTAGCAAATCGGTATTCTATAGCCAAACAAAAATTTAATTGAGTTAATAAAAAAAATTTTTTGTAACAATATCAACAATAGATGTTTACTTTACAAGTCGCAAAAGGAGGCAATTATCGGACGAGTGCGAGGTTGGCTCTCTCTCTCCCTCCAACCGATATCTCTCTCGCTCTTTAAACAAAATAACATTCATAAAGAAGTAATATATTTTATATAATAAGGATGTTCAAGAACCATTTCATGCCTGCTTGACTAATTGTAAGTAACGCACACCTTGCACATTTGAAATTCACTAACCGTGCACTTCCACCGTTATTTTAAACGATTTATAAATATTTTATAATATGATAAGTTTATATAAATTAATCAGTGTAATTTTATGGATGTTATAATTTATCGATTATGGACTTATAGAGCTCGGAGTTTAAAAAATATTTAAAATATGCGTTGATACGATAAAAACTATAAGTTTTAGCAGATACTAATTATTACGCCGATAGTCTTTTTTTAATTTGAATTTAATATCCTCTTTTCCAAGAAAAAATCACTTCAGAGATGACAAACATTATTTGCTAATTACCGTTCATAAGAAACAAGTTTTGTTACCAGTGGAGGATTTACAATTTCTGAGCCTCAAGGCATTCCAAAAATTGCCGCCTCCAATCCTCCATCCCACTGTTTTACCGTTTCCCAAATTTGGCCCCTCCTTGAATTTTGACGCCCTAGGCAGCTGTCTCAGTTGCCTTAATGGTAAATCCGCCACCGTTTGTTACTAAGTTCGTTAGAATATTATAATGTAATTATAATCAACTGCATTTTAATAAATTCGGATCGATTCCAGGATACTTCAATTCATTTCTATCTCTTGCTATTTCTCGCCTATCTGTCTATCTCTTTATCTCAATTCACATTCACGCCTATCTCTTTGAATCTTCTCATTTCTATCACTTAACACCTCTATACCCCTTTTTATCTATCGCGTATTCCTGTTTATCTCCTTCTACCTTCATTTCAATCCACGTCCGCGACTGTCTCTTCGAATCTCCTTTTGTCTATCCCTTTCTATCACTTTCATCTATATTCCTATACCTCGCCTCTTCCTCCATCGATCTATTTTTCAATCAACATCCATTCCAATCTCTTTGAATCTTCATTTCTGTATCCCTGTTTTATCTCTCGCCTATTCTTGTCTATCAATGTCTATCTCTATTTCAATCCACATTAACACCTCTCATTTTGAGAAGACTGTTCTTCTCTACCGTTTACTATTTTTTGTCTATCATTTTCTATCTCTCGCCTATTCCTGCCTATCTCTCTATATCTCAACCTCAATCCACATCGACACTTATTTCTTTGCTTTATTCCTTTTTATCCTTTTGCCTATTCCTTTTTACCTCTCGCCTATACCTATCTCTTTCTATCCCTATCTCAATCTATATTCACGCCTATCTCTTTGAATCACTTCTTATCTACCCCTTTTTATTTCTCGCCCATTCCCAACCATCTCTTTTATTTCTCGCCTATTCCCACCTATCCCTTCTATATTTAGCATATTCCTGTCTACTTCTTTCTATTTTAACTTCAATTCAATTCAGTGCTTATTTTTTTGAATCTCCTTACCTTTATCACTTTCTATATTTTGTCTGTCTTTCTTTATCTCTAGCCTTCTCCTGTTTACCTATTTCTACCTCAAGCTCAATCCACAACATTATTATTGATGATTGATTATCCCTTCCATATTCCTTTTTATCTAACGCTTATTCCTGTTTATCTCTTTTTATCTTCATTTCAATCCACATCCACGACTATCTCTTTGAATCTCCACTTTTATTTCCCTTTTTATATCTCGCCTTTTCCTGTTTATCTCTTTCTATCTTCATTTCAATCTACATTCACGCCTATTTTCTTGAATCTCTTTTTGTCTATCCCATTCTATGACTTCTATCTATCTTCCTATACCTTGCATCTTCCTCCTTCGATCTATTTTTCAATCCACATCCATGACAATCTCTTTGCTTCTTCTTTTCTGTATCCCTCTTTATCTATCTCTATCTATCTCTATTTCAATCCACATTCACATCTATTACTATGAATCTCCTCTTCTATGTCCCTTTCCATTTTTCGTCTATCCTTTTATATCTCCCGCCTATACGTACCTATCTCTTTCTATCTTAACCTTAATGCTTATTTCTTTGAATCTCCTATGTTCTATCCCTTTCTCTCTTTTGTTTATCCTTTGTTATGTTAGCCTACTCATGTTTATTTCTACCTCAATCTCAATCTACATGCACGTCTATCCCTTTTCATCTTTTCTCTAAATCTTATTTCTTGTCTATCCTTTTCTATCTATTGCCTATTTCTGTCTATATGTTTCTATTCCAATCTCAATCCATATTCACTTCCAGCGCATTGAATCTCTTTTTTTATCACGTTCTATCTCTCGCCTATTCCTGTCTGTCTCTTTCTGTCTTAACCTCATACCACATGGGTTCCTATCTCTTTAAATCTCATTTACTCCGTCCCTTTCTATTTTTGTCTGTCCCTTTTTATCTCTCGTCTATTCCTTTTTGATTTCTCATAGAGGAAGCTTTGTAGTCGTTACATTTTCCAATATTTTTGAAATGGTTTAATTAAACTTTCTTCACTTGATAAATGTCTAATACAACATTGTATTAGATATTTCTATTAGATTCTATGTTTCGAGAAAAAAGAATTATATATATTTTTAAATATTTAGGAAAATCCTTAATGCTTCCTTTATGAGGAAGCAAATTCATTTGCAACTTCATTATAATGAGGAAGCAAAGTGTTAAAGAAATGAGCACAAAAAATTATAAATAAAGTTAAATGGAATACCCAAGATCGATTTAACAGCTAGTTATCTCATCAATCTCAATACAGATTCACGTCTATCTCCATGAATTTCCTCTTCCCTGTCCCAGCCTATCTTTCTCCTATCCTTCTCTATATTTTCCCTTCTCTGTCTAAATAATCGCTAACTTACACCTCATTCAATACTGGGACATAGAAATAGAGAAAAAAGGGATAGATAGACAGAGATTAAAATTTTGTTGGGAGAAATAGATTGAGAGGTAGAAATAAATAAAGAAAATGCATAGAAAGAGATTAAAGTTTTGGAAAGAGATAGTGTGTGGGTAGAAAGTGATAAGGAAGTTTATACTTGTGAATTTTTAAGTCATAGTGTTTCTCAAAATATGTAGACGTTCCCTAGTCAGAAATAAATTTGAATTTAGAAACAATGAAGACAGGAAGAATTTCTTTCCACCATGAAACAGCAGCAGTTACAGCCACGAAGGGACATGCATTATCTCGCATCAATGGATTTCCCTACATATAAAATAAACAATAAACGAATACGCTGATGTAGTAAAAGATACGAATTCAAGATACTGTTTTCAAGTTGCAACGGCACTTCCTTTTCAGGAGCAGAAGATTATTTCATCGTGGGAGAAGGAAGCAAATCTTCATCCTTTTAAAGCAATGATTGACTGATAGTTAATGTACTCACTCCTCCTCCTGAAATCCAGCTGGAAGTACATTGCGTCGGACAACCGTGTGATTGGATGGAATAAATGTGTAATTGCCAATGGTGATTCCAGGCTGGACGATGACTTCGGTGATGACACACTTCACTGTGAAGGTGTGCTTACTTGAATCTGCTGGCTCCTCCACAACTATCTGGTGATAGTACACCTTTTGACCCTGCATCATCATTCCCAAGCTTGATTAAAAAGATTTTCTCTCATGCGTTATCGCATTACATTACAATCTCAGAAAACAGAAAACAGTAAACAGTAAACTTAAGTGGGCAGAATCTGAATTGTTTTGCGTGGAATGGAATTATGTGGGTGATTCTCTGAATACAGCAGGGAAATTTTGTGTCCAAAGGATATATTAATAAAATTATATTTATAGTTACATTATAAAACTTCGTAAAGATCTACATTTTAGTGCCTTATAATGTATTTCAAAAGAAAATTTAGATTATATGATCTTAAGTCTCAATAAAATATCATTATATACCCAAAAAACGGCTTTGGAGCATGTCCACGTATACGAAATGCAAAATTTAGAGGAGCATGAATATTTCCCAAATACCATTTGTCATAAATTCCATTTGACAGAATTTCATATTATTGAATCAACAATTGCTCAAATTTTTATGGATCCGAATTATTGTTTGACCTAGTTTCCGTTGCTCCGAATTCACATAAATCCTAATTTCTATATATCCGAATTTTCATTTGACCTAATTTCTGTTTTTCCGAATTTATATATATATTTGATCTAAAATCTGTTTTTCTTACTTTACTTTTGTCCTAACTTCAATTTCACAGAAAATAATCATTTAACCTTATTTCCGTTTGCCATAATTATCGTGAGTCAGAATTTCCGTTTAATAGAATTATCATTTGGCATACACTGGTACACACTCACTTCTCAACCTAAGTTTCCGATCTATGCACAGCCGGTAAAGTAGATGTAGATGACGTCCTGAATACTTTCTCCTCACAAATGAAATGCGCAGATAATTTAAATCGAATGTTACGGATTTAAATTAACCGCGCATTTCACTTTGAGGAATGAGTATTGAGGGACGCCATTTACCATAGATCGGAAACTTAGGTCGAGAAGTGAGTGTGTACCAGTGTATGCCAAAAGATAATTCTTTTAATATTTTTTTATTCTTTGTTATTTAGGTGTAAGCGAAATAACTGCTTCACTTACGTTTCAATGATTTTAATGTGACTTTTATTTTGATTAAAATAATTATTCACGGAATAAACCGAATAAAATAAAATAGAATAAATTTGAAAAATTATTTTTTTTATTATGAAAAAGTAATTTTTTTTCTGCTTTTTCTTGTACCAGGTACTTAACAATTTCTAATCTAACAAATACTAATTTGTTGAAATTCTAAAATATTTGTTATTTAAAAAGTCCTAAAATCATTTGAAATAAATTTTAACCGTAACTTCTTTTAGAAATTCCTTTTAGGAATCTAATATATCTAATTATTTCAAAAAAACAGTGATTTGAGTATCTTCCTTTTTTAATTTACTTTTTCCAAAAGTGTCCTTTGTATGAAAAATCACCCATATTCTGTATTCAAGGTTGCTACAACCCGAGAAAAAATTACCCTATTTAGCCCTATTTAAAATCGGGCTCTGACAAGGCCCTGCTAGGGATTCATTAATACCAATCTTACATTTTTATTCCCACCTTAAAATAATGTAATAAAACTGTGATATTGTTGATTCCGTGTAAAAATTTTCAAATCTGGACCAGATATTATTCCACACGGAATAATGAAGCGGGGCATCCCAAGTAAAAATTTAATTTAATGCTTAACCTTTAAACATTTTAAGAAAATTTATTATTAAACTACATTTTATGATTTTTTATTAATATTTTTCAATAACTATAGATTTAAAGAGATTTCAAAAGATTACAAGAGTTTTTAAATGATCTCAAAGGATTTTAACAGATTTCACAAGGTTTCAAAGAATTTCAATTTTTAGTACACTTCACGAGATTTAACTTTTATAAAATTCGAAGAACACTTTTTGTTTTCAAATTACTTCAAAATTTTGAAACGTTCGCGGATTTTTTGAAGTTCCTTAAAATTACTTGAAATCTTTTGAAATCCTTTCACATGTATTCAGTCTTAATATCTTTGAAATTTCCTAAAAATCCATAAAGTTTTTGATCTTTTTTTAAAATCCTCTGAAAATTTGTTAATATCATTAAAAATCTTTTGAAGCATTACAATATTTTGAATATTTTCGTGGAATTTTAAAGGAATTCAAGGAACTTAAAGGGATTTCAAGGAATTTTAAATGTTGCGAAATTTTGATATGTTTTAAAAGGTTTCTAGGAACTTAAAGAGATTTCAACGAATATAAAGGGATCTTATCTAATTCTAATGGATTTCAAGAGGTTTTACGATATTGAATTTTATGTTTATTTTAAGAGATTTAATGAGATTTAATAGGATTTTGAATAATTTTAGGGAATTCAAAAGGATTTTACGAATTTTATTAGTATTTTCAGAAATTTTACGGGATTTCATGATATTTTATGGGATTTTAAGTAATTTTAGGAACTATCAAAAGATTTCAAGGGATTTTATGAAATTACATGTAGTGGAGTTTCAGGTAATTTTAGGGCATTGAACGCGATTTCATGGGATTGTTAATAATTCAATAATTTATTGCTGAAAAGCCATTATAATTGCAGTGTGTAGAATGTGTTAAAATTAAATTAAACTTATTTAACTAAATTTCTTAAAAAGTTGACGGATTTTTTTTTAATTGTTACTGGAATAACTGGAAAAAGGAAAATAAATTTTTGAAAACAGACTTGTATAGCAACCTTGAATTACTATGTGTACTTTGAATACGGAGGATCGGGGCTATTCGGGACGTGGGGCCATCCGGGACAGTGTGAATAACTTATAATCAATGCCTTAGAATTTTCACCTGACATAATGTAGGTTGGGTTTGATCGGTATAAAGCGTAAATTTTGGAAAATTGCGTCGGTGCATTTCGGAACGTACATGACCGGGTCAATTTGGGAACAAAAATTGGCTCGGCGCAAAAAAGAAAAAGCAACATCAAAACAAAAAAACTAGAAAAAGATTGAAAATCCAACAAGGCGGCAGCCAGCGCGCAATGGGCGATCAAGAAAATTTCAACAGGACACGATTGACTCGAGCGACGACGATTATTATGTTTAATTCATAAGTATTCGATAAATTTAAACTGCATTTATTCAAAATAAACATTTTCAACAATTAAATTGCCTTAAAAAAACATTCCCAAATATTTCTAGAATTTTTTACTTGCTTCTTCGCGACGTGTCCGAAATTGCCCCGGTGCCTATCCCTAATTATTGCGATACACGGGCAATTGCATAATTAAAAAAAAACTATTAATCAGCGACAATCAAATATTTGATTGTCACTCTTTGCGTTCTAAAGTATTTGGCCGTTTTTGTGTTTTAGTCATATTAAATAATTAAAAAAGTATCCCGAATAGCCCCGGTCTACTCTAGTCTCTTTCAAAAATGGATTGCAAGATATTTATAAATATCCATCGTTTTTCTCTTGATCTTACCGTTAATTTATTTACGACTCGGGTAATGCCGCAGCGAGACAGATCGCGGTCCAGAATTGATAGCCTAAATGTTGCTACTCCATCCTTTAATTGAGGCTTGCATCCTTCATCTGAGAAAAGAGGAAGAAAACAAATTATACAAAGTAAGCGGCATGCGCCTGGAAGACGTCAAGTATTATGTCCTTAAGATTTATTTTAAGTCCCAAAAAATTCAGATTATATAAGACCCAAAGTATAATGAAATCAATAGATTTCAATGTAATTCAATAAAATTTCTGAGAATTTCATCTATTTTTATACCGAATTTTATTAAATTAAAAAGAAATTAATAAAATTTCAAAATAATTCAATTTAATTCAATATAATTCAAGGGAATTCTAGTCTGCTTAACCTTCACGATAGTTGAAGTAGAAAACATTCTGATAACATTCTGATGATCATGAACTTGTATGAACAAGTGCGCTCATAAGTTGTGGACTTACAGCAAGAAGGTACCATCCGCCAAGGAAATTAATACCTCACTGGCGTAGGGTCCGTTTTTATGAAAAAGTGATGATGCATTCGAACTAAAAAAGAAAAGAGTTTGCAAGCAAATTGCGGTTTGCTGACACGGTAACCTATCGCAAGTGGAACATGGAAAGTAGGTGTCATTAAGACCAGAGGCCGGCCGCCTTGGCCGCCAGGACGATAATGAGCCTGGATGCACCGTAATTATTAGAATTAGCGAGTCTTAAAGAATTTTATTAATGGCTTGAGGCATCCTCAATGATGGCTTAAACATTCTGAGCCACGGCAATGTTATTAAAGTTTCATTATTCCTGTTTTAATTCTCATCACGCGCTTAGTGCGCGGTACGATCCGCTCGCAAATCTGAGCGCGTTTTGGGCGCGCGATTCGGTCATCGTGCTCTGCGTGCTCTGAAGGATTTGGTCCTCGCGCTTCGCGCTCTATAAATATTTGGTTCGTCGTTTTTCGCGGTACGAAATATTTTATTGTCGCGCTTTGCGTTCTAAAGTATTTGGTCTTTGTACTTTGCGCTTTGAAATATTTGATCGTCACGCATTGAGCTCCAAAATATTTAACCGTCGTGCTTTGCACTCTGAATATTTGGTTAATCGCGCTTCGCGTTCCGATATTTAAACGTTGTGCTTTGTCCTCCAAAATATTTGGTCGTCGCGCATATTTCGGTACGAAATATTTAATCGTCGCGCATTGCGCTCCAATGTATTTAGTCGTCGTGCTTTGCGCTCTGATATATTTGGTTATCACGCTTCGCGCTCCGAAATATTTAAATGTCGTGCTTTGTGCTCCAAAATATTGGGTCGTCGCGCTTTGCGCTCCAACATATTTAGTCGTCGTGCTTTGCGCTCTGAAATATTTGGTAGTCATGCTTCGTGCTCCGAAGTGTCGTGCTGCTGTGCTCCAAAATATTTGGTCGGCACACTTTGCACTACGAAATAAATTTGATCGTCGCGCATTGTGCTCCACTGTATTTAGTTGTTATGCTTTTTGCGCTCTGAAATATTTGGTTGTAATGTTTTGCGCTCCTAAATATTAGATGGTCGCGAATTTCGATTTCTGAAGTATTTAAAGCTGATGGAATTTGAAAATTTTTCATATAGAAAAACTCAGACAGTTTGATGTCAATTTTTACTTTCAAATTTCATCGCCCTAAATCGTGACACTTTGAGCTCTGAATAAAAGTATTTAGTTGTAGCCGTGCTTTGCGCTCTAAAATATTTGGTTGTCGCGCTTTGCGCTGCGAATTATTTAGAGACATCATATGCTTTTTGTGCTCCGAAATATTTGGTCGCCGTGCTTGGCGTTCTGAAGTACTTGATCGTGACGCTTTGCGCTTCGACGAAGTATTTATTCGTCGTACGACGTGCTTTGAGCTCTGAAATATTAGCTTGTCGTGCTTTGCGTTCCGAAATATTTGATCGTTGCGCTTCGCGCTCCGAAGTACTTATTAGTAGTTGTGCTTTGTGTTCCGAAATATTTGGTTGTCGCGGTTCACACTGAGTCAAACCATTTATGGTAGGTAAACTGTACCAAAAAATTTTATATGAAAATTTAAATTATAAAATAAATGACATGCTCGTCAAAACTATTTGAAGAATTTTTTAATGTTCTTTTTTTTATTATTTTTTTTTGTTACATGAACATTTATCACTATTTTCTTGCAAAAATCATAAGTCAAATTCTGTTGTTCATAAAATAAACTGAAATTTTTATGGATTGTGGATAAATATCCTCCCTTTCAAATTAATCGACCGGCCGATTCAGCGCTGGAGCCAGACGCGGCGTTTGGATCGGGATTCAATGTAATTATATATCCGTACGAAATTATGAAGATATAAAATTTTCATTGTACACTGTCATTTGTTAAAAATGTAATTATTCTTGTATTATGATCAAAAAATACAAAGTCAGGAAAACTTTAAACTTCGATAAAATAAAAAACCCTACTTTTTTCGCAATGACATGATCTATAAATCTTGGGTCGTCTAAAAAAAAATTTACAATTAACGGTCGTTGTGTTTTTCGCTGAAAAGTTGTGATACCACTTTTCAGCGAAGAATACAACAACCGTTAAATGTAATTCTTTTTTAAAATATTCAAGATTTTTCGATAATGTCTAAGAAAGTAGAGATTCTTTTTTATCGTTTTTTTTAAATGTTTTTTTTTTTATTAATAGTAATTTTATCTAAAGTATCGTATTTGCTTTTGATTCATCGAAGTTTAAAGTTTTCTTGACTTATTTTTTTTCCAACTTTATATAAAAATAATTAAATTGTACAAATTGTACAAATTGTGTACAAAATTTTTATTTAAATGCTATTTTAAAAAAAAATTTCGCTTTTTTGCCTGTGGTTCATTTGAATGAGAGGACAATCCATAAAATTTGATCTACAATCCATAAAATTCTCACTGGATTATTAAATATCCTTGTAAGAAAATAAAAAAAGGAATGGTAATAAAAAATTCAAAATGCTGAACAGGTTTCTTAATTTCATTAAGAACGTCCTGACAAATGGACTTTTAAATGGAGTCTTATGATCTGTTCTATGCGGAAATGATAATGTTAAAAAAATGAGGAAAGACAATTACGTAATATTAAATGTGAATCTCCTAGCCACAAGCGTTTAAATCATAATTTTGTAAAATGAGAATCCTATTAAGAATATACCTGGATAGTTCTTCAGTTGATGAAGATATATGTTTGCCTCTGGACTGCTTCGGATAATGTCTACTTCCATCCACTCTTCCGAACATTTGACTTTGCTCTTCACTGCAATAGAAAAGAAAAAAAACATTTTTAATAAAGACATTTTGATGATATAAATCAAGATTATGATTATAATTACGAAAACTGCTGAATTTCAAAAGAATTTAATTGAATTCTCTTGAAATTTTATTGAATTTTATTAAATTTTATTGAATTGAATATGGAATTCCACGGAATTCAATAAAAAAATTTTGAATTCCATAGAAACTTATTGCTTTTTATCTAAATTATTGAATTATTTTTAATTCTTTTCAATTCATCCTCGATTTCTTCTATTTTTTTTAGAAATCTATTGTATCTACGAAGTTCTTAAGATTTATATTCAATCTTATTGAATTCTATTGAATTCTCATGAATATTGTTGAATTTAATTGAATTCTTTTGAAAATCTATTAAATTCTATTAACTTCCATTGAACTGCATTAAATTGCAGTCAGTAGTATTGTATTCCGTTGAACTGTGTGGAAAATGAATTTTGTATAATTTTATTGCTTTCTCCAAAATTCCGTTATATTCTATAGAATTCCATTGAATTTTGTGGAATTAATTGAATTATTTTTAGAAATTTATTGAATTCCATTCAATTCCACTAAACTCTATTTAATTTGATTGTATTCTATTGAATTCTAAAGAAATCTATTTAATAATTCCATGATTCCATAGAATTACATTTAAATCCTATGATTTCAATTAAGTTATTTAGAATAATACGGACATCCAATTATTTATTTGAAATGCTGTTGAATTATATTAAATTCTAATAAAGTCCAATGAATTATTTTTAATTATTCAAAATTCCTATTTAATTTTGTTCAATTAGTAGAGTTCTATTAAATTTCATTAAATTACATTAAAATTTATCGAAAGAAACAGGAGAAAATGTGGATTGAAATGGAGATAAAAGGGAGTAGACAAGAATAGGCAAAATACAGTACAACCTCGCTAAGAGGATTCATGGCTTTGAGGAGCTCGGAAGCTTCCCCCACTACACACCATACTCATGCCAACACACACGCACATTTCGCACACACGCGCAATTTCCGAGCTCGACGCCCAGTAGTGGGGGCCCCCTACTTCTCGAAATTCTTATCATTAACCGCCCGTGAGTATCTTCTTAGCGAGGTTGTATTGTATTAGGAAAGGATAAAGAAGTGGGGATTGAAAGAGATAGACTGCAATAGGCGAGAGATAGGAAGGAATAGAGAAGTGGGGATTGAAAGATATACGAGCTAATTGTGATTGACTAGGAGATTGAAAGAGTTAAACGGGGATGGACAAACGATTGAAAGAGATAGTGAAGTTGGGATTGAAAGAAATGTTTAAATGTGGATTGAAATAGAGATAGATAAAGATGGTCGGGGATAAGCAACAAATAGAAAAGGATAAGAAAGAGAAGATTAAAAGAGTTATTTTTTTAATCTAGTGAATGTAGATTGAGAAAGGATAGATGTGTATAGAAAGGGATAGAGAACTGGAGATTGAAAGGGATAGAAGTTAACCGTAACTCACATGGAGATAGAAAGATATAGACTGCAATAGGCGAGTGATAGAGAGGTGCGGATTGAAAGAGGTGGGCATGGGTGTAGATTAAGATAAAGTTAGAAAGAGATAGAAAGGGATAGAAAAGAGGAGATTAAAAGACATAGTCATGGATGTGGATTAATATGGAGGTAAAAGTAGATAGACAGGAATAGACATGAGATAAAATTTGATAAACAATATTTATCCCTTTCTATCTTAGAGATAGAAGGGGATAGAAAAGGATAAGGTTTCTACCTCTTTACTTCTTCTAGTAGGAATTGTTTTGAGTATCAGTTTGTACAAGAAAAATAGACTTTAACGTGTCGCGTTTTTCATTTGTGCAGGTTTGGGCTTTGATACTGTAATATAAAAATATTTTAGGAAAAACAAAAAGACTTGCTTGTCTAGTATGATAGGATAAATACCAGAGAAGTGTTTTCAATAATTTTTCACCCTAAGTTAGGTAATATATAAAAGCATTAATCATATTTACACTAAGCAAAACGTTTTACCCGTACATCTAATTATGAAAACGAGATTGGTCTGACAAGCAGCGAGTCTACTTCAACGATTTTCAAGGTTAAGTGGCCTTGAGCATGTTTACTACTCGGATGGGGTGGTTCCTTGTGTCGGGAGTAAAATGTCTGTCAATCTTCTCTCTGGAATATGTGAGAGTAATAATAATAAATATCGTATGATGCTAATCTGGATAAACAAGCTGAACTCCTACTTTTCAAGGCCGGCTGGAGTTGCTGCCAATTTTATTATTTCATTCGATAGATCACAACTCTTCCCAGGGAGGAAAAAACCATAATTGAATAAATAATAATGATTCTCTAGAGAATAACCCCAAGCTCGAAAATTCACTACAATGTAATTCCTGGTATAACTGGTGAAATGTACTGTAGAAACGTAATTACACGCTGCTAGATATCTACGCTCGGTAAACTCGTAAACGTTACGACCTTGAGAGCTCTGCAGTGTGCATACCGCATAAAATACTGTTGCTTTTTATCCACAGGAGTGATGAATACTTTCACCGTTTGCGAAGGATATTGAGCCAATTTCCCTCGACCGCAGACCTTTTACTTTAGGTTAAATCTTTTTTGAAAATCGAAATAAGGTTGAGGCTTTTAAGAGCAAAACGTTTCTATCGTTTTCTATTCTCTGTCAAAGCACGTCAATACTTTAAAATTACACTGCTCCCTCAAATGTAGCCATGCTTTGGTTCGTCATTGACACTTTGTGAGTTAGTTTAGCAGGTAAAGAAGTTAGGGTCGTATGTACCAGTGTTCCATTTGCGGGCTCCACAATGAAGTGCATTGATGCTCATGCGTTGCGCATAGCGCGAATGGTTGATTGATTGCTTTTAAAGGGTTGCGTCTGATTGGTTACTTTCCGCGAATGAGTGAACCGAGTGAACCACAGTGGAAACTGATTTATGGTACTGCACAGTTTGCAGCTACGGTACTGCCGAGCTGGCGGTGCCTTCCTTTCGAAGTTTTATCATAAAACTCCGATTGAACAGAAAATTTCTCATTGGTTTTAAACATTTTTCAATTGGAACGAAAATTTTAAGGTTTTATTGCCATAGGTCACACTAAATTTTCAATCTTTTAACCCCTTGACCAATTAAACAAAACTGGGTACAGGAAAATCGGAATTCAACATAGATTCCGATTTCAACAGGGTTTCTACTAAACTTTGCCCACGATATTCCCGGACAATTCTCACATTTTTCACGCTTATAAATAAAAGGTGGCGCAATTGAGTTGGAAAGAATGCGTAAAAAATAAATCAATGTCAGTCATCACAGCCCTAGCGAAAGCTTCGGATTGAAATTCATTTCGAATCAATTCGAAATTTCCCGAATCATTCCGGAATTATTTGAAAGAAGTTTTCAATCCGGATTAATCCGAAGCCCTTTCAAAATCAATTCGAACTTTTAAAGCGAATGAATTCGCCAATCCTAATTAATCAGAATTAATTCGAACCTTCAATTCGAATAAATCCGGCCAATCTGAATGAATCTGAATTTAGCCGAATTTTTAGAAATAATTCAGATTGATTCGTATAAACCGGATTGATTCGGATTCATTCGGGTTGAAAGTCCTGATTGACCGGATTCATTCGGATTGAAAGTTCGGATTCATTCGGATTCATTCGGATGAGTGGTTAGAATTACTTTTGAGTGGGTTTCGGATTAATTCGGATTGAAAACTTTCTTTGGATTAGATCGGATCGGAATGAAACTGTTTGATTCGGATAAAAATTCCGGAATGATTCGAATTGTATTTCAATCCGAAGCTTTCGCTAGGGAGTACTTATTGTCATTAATAAAAGGTGGAAATGTGATTTAATAAAAATATGTAAGAAATAGTTTTCAAAAGAGTTTTAGAATTTTCGTAAGATTTCAAGAAATTTTAAAAAGGATTTCAAGATAATTTAAATGATTTAAAGTAATTTTAATGAATTTTTAAAGAACTAAAAAAAATTCTTGAGTCTTACAATTTAAGTCGTAAAAAAGCTTAAAAATCTTAAAAAGTTTAACTTAAAAATCTTACAATTCTTGAAATTCTTGAAAAGCCTTAAAAAGTCGTGAAACTTAATTTTCTTAAAATTGTTGTTTTAAGGACATGTGATACTCTATCATAAAAGCAATTTAGTTTCCCCGACTTTACGCTAGTAATAATAAATATTTTTTGCTAAAATTTGGCCATTTACCTCCGTATCGTACAGACTGAGGTAAGTGGCCTAGTTTTAGCAAAAAATATTTATTATTACGAGCATAAAGTTAGGGAAACTAAATTTGCTCTTGAAGTAATTACCGCCTGCCCTTAAAAAGTTTAAAAGTTGTAAAAAGCATTAGAACTCTTAAAAGTCTAAGAGATTTGAAAGTTTTAGGACTTAAACGTATTAAAAATCTTTAAAGCCCTAAAAATGGTAAAAAGTCTCAAAACTCTTTAAAATCTAAAGAGAGTTGAAAGTTTTTCGACTTAAATTCTTAAAAATCTTTGGTCACTATATTTTTTAAAAATTCCTTCAAACTTTTAAGCGTCTTAAAAAGGGGTGGCAAAAAGGTCTTTAAACTCTAAGAAATTTTTGAAAATTCTTATAGATAGTGTAACAATTCTATTGTCCTTTTATACTAATTATAAATATTACTGCT
>CAJFCO010018374.1:77317-89675 GCA_904066015.1 Synergus gifuensis | reverse complement strand
TGCCTATCGTCAGGTGCTATGGGGTACGGTATAGCCAGACCGTTATAATAGAAAATGATTGAAGAAAATAAACAGGAATAAAATTAAGAAAATTGTATTAATCAATTTCATTCCTAAAGATTAGAAAAAATTAAAAATAGAGTCACTATCCATTTACCTACTTGTACTACCAACAGCATTACTAATTTGTATTGCAACCAATTACTGTTTCGAACTAATAAAAGTTCTTACTCTTATTATTTCACAATTTCGAGCAACAAAGCTATTTTCAAGCTGGGTTGTTATATCGTTTTGCTGCCGGCATCTGAATAATAAAGGCTTGGAGCCATAACCCGAGCTTCTTAAGGAGGCTGGGAAAAGGTATGATACTCGTTCCAGTTTGCATTTACGAGCGCGTGCGCGAGCCGCATCCTGAGGTGTTTGCATTATTATTATACTGTAGACAAGCAAGCGCACGCTTACTTGTCTAGTATAGGCGACAAGCATTTTCGATTTGCCTAAAAACTTTTAATGATACATATATCAGTGTCACAACCCAACCCTTCAAAAACTGAACATGCGACACTTGTTCAGATTGACACAAACTAAAATTTAATACATTCCTGCTGGGAGTAAAGAGATAGAAATCCTATCCCTTTCGATCACTTTCTATCTCTAAGATAAAAACGGATAAAGATTGTTTATCCCATTCTATTTTTGGCCTATCGCCGCCTATCTCTTTCTATCTCCATAATAATCCACATCCAAGACTATTTATTTAATCTCTTCTTCTCTATCCCTTTCTATCTTCATTTCAATCCACATCTAAGCCCACCTGTTTTAATCAGTACTTCTCAATTTGTATCTATTTCTCGTCTATTGGGATCTATGTCTTGCCATCTCTTTACTAATCGAAATTGCTCATATCTCTTTCATTCCTTGTAAATCACCGTTTGATCCTATCTCTTTCAAACCTCACTTCTTTATTCCTTCCTATCTCTCGCCTATTCTTGTCCATCCCTTTCGATCTCCTTATCAATTTCAATTCATTCATATCTATTTCAATCCCTACTTCTCTATTACTTTCTATCTTTCGCCTATTCTCATCTATACCTTTCTAACTCCTTGTCAATCTAAATCGCCCTTAGTTGGAAAGGGAAGGAGGTTTAATTGAGAAGGGAATGGGATGTTTGGGTTGGAAAGTGAAAAATATGTTTTGCTTGGAAAGGGGAAGAGGTTTATGGTTGAAAAGGATGAGGGTTTTGATTGGAAAGAAGTTTTAGTTGTAAAGGAGAAGGGGAGTTTATATTAGAAAGGAGAGGTGATTTTTAAAAAGGAGGGCAGTTTCGGTTGGCAAGGAAATTATGTGTTTTGATTGTAAATGAGGGAGAGGTTTTTGGTTGAAAGGGATTTTTAGTTAGTAAGAGGAGGGAATTTTTGGTTAGCAAGGGAAATAACAGTTTTGTTTGAAAGTGAAGTGGGAGTTTTTGTTGAAAAGGGGTGATGGATTTGGTTAGAAAGGGTAAGGAGAAATTTTTATTGCAAGGGGAACAAGGATTTTTTATTGGTAACAGGAAGAGAAGGTTTTGTTTTAAAAGGTAGGAGAGTTTTATCATATTTGGAAAGGGAAAGCGAAGTAATGGTTGGAAGGGAGTAGAGAAAGTTTGATTAGAAAGGGAAGCGGGTTTAAATTTAGAAGGGGAGAGATGTTTTGGTAGGAAGAGAAAATAGGAGGTTTGATTCAAAAGGGGAAGATGTATTTTAGTTGATAAGAGGAGGGGGGTTTTAATTGAAAGGGGAACATGAGTTTTTTTTGGAAAAGGAAAGGTTTTTCTAGTTCGCAAGAGGTGAGGGGGTGGCAAGTGCAATATGAGTTTTGGTCAGAAAGTGGAGAGGGGTTTTCTTGGAAGAGGGGGTAGAAACTTTGGTTTGAAAGGGAGGGGGCTTAATTTAAAAGGAAAAGAGAAGTTTTGATCGCAAGAAGGGAATGGCTTTTTGGTTTGAAAGGGGAGAGAATTTCTGGTTGGAAGGGGAGAATGAGTTTTGGTAGGAAAGGGAGGGGATTTTATGTGGAAGGGTGGGTGGTTGGATATAAAAGGGAGGAGGGTTTTAATTGAAAGGGGAACATGAGTTTTGTTTGGAAAGGGGAGGTGTTTTCTATTTTGCAAGAGACGGGGAGGTGGGAAATGCAATATGAGTCTTAGTCGGAAATTGGTGTGGGATTTTGTTGGAAGAAGGGGTAGAAACTTTGGTTTTAAAGGGGGGGGGGGCTTAATTTAAAAGGAAAAGAGAAGTTTTAATCGCAAAAAGGGAATAGCTTTTTGGTTTGAAAGGGGAGGGAATTTCTGGTTGGAATGGGAGAATGAGTTTTTGGTCGAAAAGGGAGGGGGTTTTATATGGAAGGTGAGGGTGGTTGGATATAAAAGGAAGAGAATTTTGGTTGGAAAGAGGAAGACGATTTAACTGTAAGGGGAAGATGTTTTGTTTGGAAAGGGGAAAGCGATTTGTATATAAAGGGGAAGGGGTTTTGGTTGTTTTTGTTTTTTTTTTTACTTTCAAACATTTCTTTTATGCTATAGAGAGATTTAAAAAAAAGAGTATTAAAACTAGGCAAAGAAGTTAAAGAGTATTAAAACTATTTATAAAATGAGTATCAGTTCAGAGCGAAAAAACATTTATGTAAAATATTTGTCGAATAAAATGAAGAAGTCGATATTTGAGGGTAGAAGATGCTTTCAGGACTCTTAATAAATCTAAATCTGTAAAAGAAAAAAAATAATTTTTTTTCCACTCTGCGTCGGTCGGTGGTCCAAAGTGGATTCGTCTTTACGCATATAGGAGTGGTCAATAGTCATGAATCTTATGTTTTATGCTCTCTGCGTCGACCGTGCCAAAGATGGCGAGATGACTTCTCTGCTTTCTGATGAACGAGCCAAAGGCGGTACTATTGTTCCCGACGTCTTCTTTATAAGGCATACAATATGGTACTTTTATGTAATAGTCGAAGTCTCGATTCTGATATACTGTTGCCAGATAAATGCCTGGCAATTTCTATTTATTAAAGTATCCAATGCCATAAATTGACGTGTAATGACTCTATACAGAATAGATGTGTAAGACTGAGATCCAAATATTGGACCCAAAAAATAAGATCCAAAAAGTAAGGCCCAATGAATTGGAGCCCAAAATTCCAGTAATATAAAACAGAATCATATGAGACCCACACAAATGAGAATGAAAAGTGTCGATCCAAGTAAAATTCTAAAAACTATACCCTTCGGAAGACCCGCCCATGGCCAGTGAGTCTGGCGCGCGGAGTATGCCCAAAAAGAAGATGAGAGCCGAATACTTATTTCCGAAAAAAAAGCTAACGCTTCGACCCGAGAAGCAAGAATTCGTCACAGACAAAAGCAAAAAGATGTCCTGGATATTGCCGCTGCAGCAGGTTCTTTACTTTATGGTGCTGGAATCGATGATTCTATGTAAGTTAAAAAAAATTTTCTTTCAACTTTAATCGCGTTTTTCTCAAAACTCTATTTTTGAAGTCGGTGGACACGATTTCTCGAAAAGTTATGAACCGATCTTATTCAAATTTGGTACACTTCCTGAAAATAAAATTATCTAGTGCTTGAACGAGAGATTTTTACTTTTGTTAATACAACTAATTTTACAAAACAATACATGGTGAAAACTTACAAAAAAATGGGATTTTTGTTTACAACTCAACCAAAAATTCAAATTTCAATTTTTTATTTTTTCCTTCGTTCAAGCACGAGTTTTATACATGTACTAAAAGAAAATCTTTGGTTTTTTTATTTTAGATGAACGAGTCATAAGTTATCATGTCCACGCCGAGAGCAATTTTTTTTAGGTTTCAAGGGAAATGAGGTCCCAACGGCTCAATTTTCAAAATTTTCAAATGAAAATTTCAGAACATTTTTTCTAAATATGTATTTTTAATATTCTAAATTGTTTTAATAAAATATTTTATTTAATATTTTTAAAAAATTAGCAAAAATACTTCTTTTCTTATTAATTATTACCCACCTAACCCCTTAAAAATATCAGTCCCAGATGAAATTATCAAATGTAATATTTAAAAATATGGGATCAAATCTAAGGCCCAAATAAAATTCAGACACAAAAAAGAGACAAAAAAATCATTTATCGGACAAAAACGAAGGCCCAAATGTAGACTCAAAAGTATGACCAAATTAAGTTAGAGAAGGAAAAAAAAGGAAGGCCTAAATTAATAGGATCCAGGAAGTAAGGAGACCCAGATATAAAAAAATTCATAAAAATTAGACTCAAAAACAAGGCCTAATAAATTATCCTCAGACTTTCATAAAAAAAATGTTTAAAGTCAAGTAATTTTTAACAAATAATTTTTAACTCAAGTGACTGAAATATAAAATGATTGTATAAAAATTAAGTTTCGATGTCATATTTTCATGGTTATCCTCGGCTGTATTTCGCAAATTCGAATCTTAGCATGACTATATTAATTCAGCTAACATTATCTACATTAAAAAAAACATGCCGAAACGTTAATTCTTCCAAAAGTGATGGTATGTAAATCAATTCGTATTCGACTAAAAATGACTTTTATCGCTTTACATCCTGCAGAGTGATCAATTGTCTTTAGAGTAGCAGATCACAAATTCAACGCAATTAACGGTAAGAGTGATAGATCAGTCGTCCGTCGGCATCGTTGCAAATCCGATCACGTTTTAATTACAGTACGTATAACCGTAACGAGTCTCCGAAGAGTATTCTAAGCATAAAAAGTGTCCTCTTCAATCGAGATAAGCTATTTTAGTCGTACCGATATGTACGTGACCTTATCTCAGAATGGAGAGAGTATAGTGGAGACTAAAGACTATAACAGAACTAAAGAGTAGTTCTGCGGCCGCGAAATCAATTATACCGTGTTCGTATATAAACGCTATCATTAGCGGTAAAGATGGACAGATGAGCGTGAGCTTGCGTCGCCGCAGATGCCAATGACGCGCTAAAGAGCATTTACATCCGCGGACTTTCTGTAACTGTACTGAGGTTCAACCGGCAGGTCGCATCATGTCGACAGCGCAGTTGACGTTTGCGAGCTACCTGGTATGTATAAGTAAAGCCACTGCACTGCGGTTACTACAACTATAACAGGATCGAAAGTTCTTAATCGATGCAAGACAGGTTGCGTCAGTGATAAAAGAAAAATAGGAACCTATCGTAACGGTGATTTCATTCCGGTTGCACTTGCAATTTACACTTACAGATTTACAGGTACGCGAGCCAACACCACTGCAGCTTACAGGTCCTGGCAGCGGTAAATCACTGATCATCGACCGTCATTAGTGGCATCTGAGGATTCAGACTGCTGTTGAAAGGATGCCTCGGATTTCCGTAAAACTTATAGTGACAGAGGATAACACCGTTCGGCGCGTGAGAAACCATCATGCCACTTGTAGTCTTGCACTACTTGACTTTTTGACATTGAATGAGTAATTGATGAAGATCTAATTTTAGTTTTTCCGCTTGTCAAGAAATTTACAATTTAGAACTTTTCTTGGGTGTCGAGAATATCGATATGCGATACTGTATTTCGAATCTATTTGTTTAACACGCTCTTCTAACAGAAGGCACTGGATTAGGTTAACAATTCTTTACCATTATTTCCCTTTACAAAGATTTTCTCTTACAATGATTTCCCTTTACCATTTCCCTATATCATGATTTCCCCTTGCTATTTCCCCTTATCAGATTTCTGCTACTTTCTGCTCAAATTTTATATTTTATTTATTTATTTACCTTGTCACTTTATTATTTTCATCTGTTATCTTTAAGAGGGAATTACAAAAATTACAAAATTTCAACAAATCGATTTGTTTGCATTTTTCTAATCTAAAGGGTATTAAAGATGAACCTCTAAAAGGGTTTGGCAGAATTCTCTAGTTTGAGAGTAATGGCTCGTCAAACATCATGGTCCGCGCGCCCCTGGATTGCTCCAACACTACTTATGGTTTTACAGATACCTACTAGGGCCAAGATTAGGACCAGAATAGCACTAGGATACTTAGGATAACTAGGAGTAGGGAACCCACCTGGTCTACGGACCAGACATTGCAGACTGAAAGTATGTCCAATGATTCACATTTTATAGTGTTCTGTAACTTTAAAGGCGTTTTCCAAAAGTTATAATACATTTTTCAAACTGGTGTGCATGATTACCGGAAAACTCAACGTGTTTCGATGCATTTATTTTTTAATTTACAAAAAACGCTTGGCGAAGTCCCTATCGTTCATTTTTGACGAATTTTTCAAAATTTTGAAAAAGTGAATGATTGGGACTGCACTGACGTAAAACCAATTAAAAGTACTGTTTGTTATAAAGGGGTTAGTTTTCTCCTCAAAGTTATCGTGGAGAAGAGAAAGGGGGGTTAGAAGCTTGGCACAGGAGAATATTCCCATGGAGAGGCGAACGGGAGAATATTCCCGTGGAGAGGCGAACGGGAGAATATTCCCGTGGAGAGTCGAGCGGGAGGGTATTCCCGCGAAGAGGCAAAAAGAAAGGAATAGGGAGCTTAGTAATGGGAGAATATTTCCGTGGAGAAGCAAATAGGAGAATATTCTCGTGGAGAGACGAGCGAGGAGGTATTCCCGCGATGAAACTAAAAGGGGGAAGAATAGGGAGCAACGGGAGAATATTCCCGTGGGGAGATGAACGGGAGGGTATTTCCGCTTGAAGATTGAGAGAAGGATAGGAGTCTGGGTAACGGGAGGATATTCCTGTGGATGAACTTGCAGGAGGATATTCCCGCGAAGAGGTGAATAGGGAGAATAGACGAATAGGGAGCTTAGTAATGGGAGAATATTCCCGTGGAGAGGCGAACAGTAGAATATGCCCATGGGAAGACGAACTGGATGGTATTTCCGCGATGAAAGGAAAAGAGGGGGAAATAGGGAGCTTGATAACGGGAGAATATTCCCGTGAAGAGGCGAACGTGAGAATATTTCCGTGGGCAGACGAACGGAAGGGTATTCTCATGTAGAGATTGGGAGAAGGATAGGAGTCTGGGTAACGGGAGGATATTCCCGCAAAGAGGTGAAAAGAGAGGAATAGGGAGCTTAGTAATGGGAGAATATTCCCATGGACAGGCGAACAGGAGAATATTCCCGTGGCAAGACGAACGGAAGGGTATTCCCGCGTGGAGATTGGGAGAAGGATAGGGTAATGGGAGAATATTCCAGTGGGGAGAACAATGGGAGAATATTCTCATGGAGGAACTAGCGGGAGGATATTCCCGCGAAGAGGTGAAAAGAGGAATATGAAGCTTAGTAATAGGAGAATATTCCCGTAGAGAAGCGAACAGGAGAATATTCCCGTAGAGAGACAAGCAAGACGGTATTCCCGCGAAGAAATAGGATGCTTGGTAACGGGATAATATTCCCGTGAAGAGGCGAACGACAGAATATTCCCGTGGGGAGACGAACGGGGGGATATTCCCGCGTGGAGATAGGGGGAAGGATAGAAGTCTGGGTAACGGGAGAATATTCCCGTGGGGCGAAGAATGGTTATGTGATATTTCCGCGTAAGGCTGAGAGAGGAATAGGATTCTTGGTAAGGGAAGAATATTCCCGTAGGAAGATGTTGAAAAGGTGATTGGGATGAGAAGTAATTCTTGCAGTTTGGAGTAAAACCGCTGTGTTTATTTTTCCCAATTGGTACAGGAAAACGTTGAGGTGGGTATTTCTTTGGAGAAAACTAATTCTCTACTTTGCGAAGATGAGACTCCGACGGCGATTCCGCACTAGGCTCGACAAACATATCCTTTTATAAGGCCCTACATCCCCGAGGATATATCATGGAAGGAGCGCTTCCCCTCCCATTTTTTTATCATGGAAAAGTTTGGGCTAAGACTGATCCTGCAAGTTCTTTGGGTGCGAGGGATAGGGTTTTTGTATGAGGGAGCGAGAGATCAAGTGTAACCGGAAAATACTGAGACCCCTTTTTTTGTTACGCTTCGAGATCAGAATTCACTAGAATGTGTTAGTTTTCTCTCTGTACTCGCTGCTTATCTCTATATCAATAGTTAGAAGTTGAAGCCTTCTTACTTTCAAAGCAAAGTTAGCTCGGATGTTGTAAAATCTCGATATTCTTGGTAATTGCGCTTAATGAAGGCATAGGTAACTCTTTTTGACTTGGGATTAGAGTTAACTTTTGCCGGTTACCGTGAGTAATATATAATTTGGATGTAATTATTGTCATTCAATTAACTTTGCGTGTTTTTTATCACTTTAATTTTATCGAATTATTCCTTTCCAAAAATGAAGTTGTGTAAAAAGATTCTGAAATGAGTTTGTGGTTATTAAGGTTATTAGTAGTAACCGAATGAAAAATTATCTTGTGACAATTCCAATAAGTAAGGCTCCTTTGTAAAGTAAGTTGCAAAAGGAGTAGAAAGAGATTGGCGTGGATAAGGGGAGAATAAGGAAAGATTAGCGTGGATAAATGGAGGATAGGAAATTATTGGCGTAATTAAGAGATTGGCCTAATTGGATTTATTTAAGATTCTAATGAAGTCTATGGTTACATATTTGATGGGGGGGTTAAGAAGGGCGAATGGCACGTGTCCGAAGGGGGGTCAATAAGGGCGTATCTCACGTTAATGACTTCTGTTACATGATGTCAATAAGAGCGTATGAAACGAGGAGGTCAATAAGGGCGTATGACATGTGGGGGTCAATAGCTGCTGCAAATAATACCTTCTAATTTTGATAACTTTATTCGAGGATGACAAAGCCTGAGACTCGAGGAAAAAACCAACTTATATTTTTAAAATCTGAATTGAGGAAATCATAAGGGACGTCTTTGGAGAATCATAAACGGCCACCCTATAACGGCACTTTAGCATTGATTACTGGTTAAATTTCTTAATCATGCGGTTCTCCAATTAGTACTCGCAGCATTTCTTGGAAACGAATCAACATTTTTTCTTTTTTAGTCCGGGGGCAAACCCCAGGAGTAGTAATTGGCAAAGCTTGATGAAAGTCGTTAAACGAAAGCAAGTCGAGATGGGATTTCGTATCAGTTTGTAAAGTTATCAGACATTTTCTTTAAGTAGTGTGCAATAAAATGTGTCTTTACGATTTTTTTCCTCAGCTAAATTACATTCATCGAGTTAATAATTCATATTATTTCTATAATAACGTTTTATGAGAACTTTTCTAACCGATTGTTTACATAAGATGCGCTTACGATGTATCTAATCTCTATATTTGAATCACTGAGAAGTAGTTCACTGAATTAAATCAGAAACGATTAATTTTCACTGATTGGAACTTATTATTTTGGGTTTTATTTATTGCAACTTTTTTGGGGTACTATATTGTATTTAGATCTATTGTAGAGCCTTAGTTCATAGGGCCTTATTTATTGGACATTACTTTGGGACCTGTTTTTTGTCCTTATTTATTATTGATTTGACCTTCATTTATGGACACTAAAAGAGTATACCAAAGGAAAATCCAGAGGATGACAAAACATGGAAATTTTCCAACATTTTTTATTACACACAAATCAATTACCTTCTCTGATGAGAATGTAAAAAAGAAATTAGATAAAGAATAGAGAATAGAAGATGATCAAAAAATAAAAGTGTTGTGGGAGAGATAAACTTAGTAAGTCCTGACCACATTATCCTAGTCTTCACTTACTGACTTGCATATCTTCCTTCATATCGCATGTAAATTAGCAATATAATGTACATCCGCAATAACCGCTTCCATCATGAATGGTTGAAGAACCACGTAGAGTGACTAACAATCGTTTGGGGTCAAACAAGAGCCCAACTTGGTGGCGACGATGACGTCTTAATACCTGACACAGACAGACAGAAAGACCGACAGGCTGAAGAGAATAGGACAGAAGAGGACAGAGCCGAACAGGATGTTCCAGGAGACCAATCCCTCCTTAGTTGCTTTATCCGTACAAGACTTGCCTTAAAAAAAAAACTTTAAAAAAGAGACATCCTTCTGATCTTTGCGACCCTGTGTAACTATCGAATCGGGAGTAGTCGTAAACGCAGAAAGTGATCGGCGAGCACAAAGCGTTCGAGAACAATTACCGTATAAGTGGAATCGGAATTTGGAATGAGAGCTGCAGTTTATCCTGATCGGGGAAACGGGTGTCTCCCCTGCTCGGAGGTAGTCGATAGCAGTGCGGAAGCGATCGATCGTGCTCCGCATACCGATTTAGAACACGAAGAAATCTTTGAGATGGTTTGGAATAATAGCAGCAGAAGTCCAAAGAACTCTGTACCGACAGACCACGCGAAACAACAACACTACTGGGAGTAGGCAGTTGATTCCATTTTTCAAAACACTTTTCAAACCACCTTTCTTTTCTAACCACCTTCTTTGCCTAATATTTACATTTTCAAACTATTCTTCTAAAGTCGTTTTTTCTCTTTTTCCGCAACATCTTATTAAAAACTAGTTTTCCCAACAGTTTACCACGCCTCCTTTTCCTACCGCTTTTCCATTGTTTTTCCAATCTAATTTTTAGACCACCTTTTTGCAAACTTTTTTATCCAAATAACTATATTTTCGAAGTAATTTCCCAAGCCTATTTACAAACTCCTCCACCTGTCCTTTTTTTCCAAACTATCCTCCAAACATTATCTCACCAACTTTTCCTAACGCTTTTCCACCGTTTTTCCAACTTTATTTTTAAAATTCCTTTTCCAACAAACTACTTTTTTAAACTACTATTCTAAACCTTTTTTCGAACTCCTTCTCTTCACCCACTTCTTCAAATTACTTTTCCAAACAATTTATCCCGTCTCCTTAACCTACCGCTTTACCACACCTTTTCCCACCAACTTTTTAAATTTCCTTTTACAAACTTTCGCTCTTTCTAATAGTTTTTATAATACCCATTCTCAAACACCTTTTCCCCATCTCTTTTTTCAAACTATTTTTTGAAACATTTTATCCCGTCTCTTTTTCATACGGTTTTTCCACGGTTTAAATTTAATTAATGAATTAATTACAGTTAGATAAGTTATTAATTATTAATTAAATTAATTTTTAGACCTCTTTTTGCAACCTTCTATTCCAAACCACTTTTAAAAACTCTTTCTCTCGGCCCCTTTTTTCAAACTACCCTCCAAAATTTATTCCTTACCATTTTCCTATACCGTTTTTCTACTGTTTTTCAAACCTAATTTTTAGACCTCATTTTTCAAACCTCTTTTTCAAATATCTATTTTTTCAAACTACTTTTCCAAACCCTTTTTCAAACTCCTTCTCTTCACCCCCTGAATCGAACTACTTTTCCAAACAATTTACCCCGTTTTCAAATGATTTTTCCAAACTATTTTTCCGAAAAATTTATCCTGTTTACTTTTCCAACTGCTACATTTCCAACTTCTACATTTTTAATTTAACATCGTTTTTCCAACTTATTTTTAGACCTTTCAAACATTATCCAATCCCGTCTAGCTAACGCTCTTCCAAACATTTTCCAACTTCATTTTTGAACCTCCTTTTCCAAATATATACATTTTCACACTATTCTTCCTAACCTATTTTCTATCTTTTACCAACATCTTCTTTCAAACTATTTTTCCAAATACTTTATCTCGCCCTTTTCTCCTATCGATATTTCACCGTTTTTCCAATTTAATTTTTAGACAACTTTTTCCAACATTTTGTATTTTCCGGACTTTTACATAATCCAACCTCTTCTGTTAATAATTTTCCAAATATCTTTTCCACATCGCTTTTTTGAAATTACTTTTCCAATCAAATTGTTCCACCCTCTTTTCCAATCGTTTTTCCACAATTTTTCCAAAGCCATTTTCAAACGCCTTCTCCCCTCCCCAATACCATTTTCTGACTGTTTTTCCAACCTAGTTTTCAGACCTCATTTTTCAAACCTCTTTTCCAAATATCTATTAGGTGCACAACTTTGCTTCCGCCGATTTTTTCGAAAATTTGAGGCTTTATTCTGCAAAAGTGATTACCTGTTTATGATTCAAAGTACTGTCCGTCACTAGCCACTACTTTTTGCCATCATTCGGGCAATTGTCGGATACCATCTCGAAAAAACTTTGCGTCTTTTGAGGCGATCCACGAATCGATCCATTCTTTAACTTCTTCATATGAGTGGAAATGCTGCTCAGCTAAGCCATGTGCCATCGATCGGAACAAATGGTAGTCGGAAGGAGTAATGCCTGGAGACTACGGCGGGTGGGGTAAGACTTCCCATTTTAGGGTTTCCAAGTATGTCTTGACGGGTTTTGCGACATGTGGCCGAGCATTGTCATGTTGCAGGATAACTTTATCGTGTCTCTCTTGATACTGTGGCCGTTTCTCCTTC
>CAJFCO010018374.1:34985-72317 GCA_904066015.1 Synergus gifuensis | reverse complement strand
ACACACACACACACACACACACACACACACACACACACACACACACAAATCCGGAAAATTTTTCAGGACATCATGTTAGATATATTCACATTAAAATATGTTGAAAAAAACCTTTTTTAGGAAACTGGATTTTGTCACCACCACAAAGCTTCCTCTATGAGGAAGCAAAATCATAAAAATCTCTTGAAATCCGTGAAAATTTCTGACAATCTCTTAAACCTGCTAAAAAATTTCTTGAAATTTTTTAAAATTCGACGGTAACATATAAAATTCTTCTATATCCTTTAAAATCCCTTAAAATTATTAAAAATCTCATCAAATTTCATTTTTAAAAATTCCACAAAATCTTGTAAAAATCATAAAATCCTTTGAATTTTCTTAAAATTCTTAGTGATTTCATTTTAATTTAATTTAATTTTTAATTTCAAATCCCTTTAAATCCTTTTAAATTCCTAGAAACCTTTTAAAATTCCCAAAAATTTTAAAACCTTTAAAATTCCCTAAAATCCCTTAGAATTATTAAAAATCTTTTAAAATTGCATGAATTCCTTTAAAATTCGACGAAATTACCTGAAATCCCCTAAACTTCTACAAAGTCGTTTAAAAATCCTAAAAAATCTTTTCGATTCCTAAAAGTCACTTGAAAATCATCAATTTTCCTTAAAATTCCTAGAAACCTCTTGAAATTCTCCTCTTTAAAAATGTGGTGTATCGAAATGTCTCAAAAATCTTGCATACACTGTTTTTGCAACTTTGATTGGCTTTTGAATGACTTGAAGTTGTAATAAATAAAAGAAAATTATTGCGCGTAAAGAACTTGGCGTTGGTTTATTAGTATGTAATTCTTAAATTATTTACATAATGAAGCTCAGAAACCGGATAAATAATTCGGTCCCGAATTCCCCGAAAGTCGTTGACTCCAGTGCTGGAAGGGTTTCAAGGAAGGCGAGCATGAAGAGGTAGAAATAAGGATAAAGAAAGAATCCTGACGCAAAACTCAAACTCGTTTTTTGGCGGACCAATGTTTAGTATTTACTGACTTTTACGTTCCATGAAATCCTGAGATTTCTATCAGAATAAAATATTTCTGATTCCGCAAGATTTTTAATTCACAAATCACAGACTGTTAAATCCTTTCCGCAGTTCTGCAAATTTTAAGTGTTAAATTGTTCTCCATTGATCGCATTGAAACGCCAGTAACCTGTGCGAGGATTTTGCATCCCGGGACTATTTTTCCGAGGCATTAACGACGCTGATTAACGGCGTTAGATTATATCTCTAATGAGCGTTCCTGGTAGAATCCTTAAGGTCCTCGCGTTAATTCTCAAGAATTGCGCATACGTAGGTTGAAAGGGCGCTTATCTCTTGACTAGAAAACCAGCAGCCCGACCGCGGCTGGGTATTCGATATTTGCGATCAAAGAAGCTTAATTCTATTTTCTAGTAGCTCGCATGATGTGATTCAGTCCCAGTTCCAGGTATGGCTGAGGCGATTGTTGGAAAATAATTTTGATTCTCATTACATGTCGCGCTTCGCGCTACGAGTTGCGCTCTTCGTTATGTTAATTTCGTAGGACATTTAAAAAGCAAAGTTTTTCATCTCTTGACTTTTTTTCATATCGTGCGTTGTTTGGCTTAAAATTTTCAATTTTTTCGTTTTTCTTTTTAATTTTCGAAATTTTATGTATGATAATTTTGTTTTATTGAAAAAAGTCATAAGGTGGAGTGGGGAAAGGATTTTTTAAAAAAGGTATGAAAAGTGGGATAATAAAGAGGTTTATAAAAGTACTTTAAAAAATGTAGAAGTTGGGAAAAGGAGTTTGAAAAAAAGGGTGGAAAAGAAGTTGGGAAAGTGAGCAGGATAAATTTTTCGGAAAAGTAGTTTGAAAAAATGGATAGGGAAAATGTGTTTGAAAATTGGTTTGGAAAAATTATTTGAAAACGGGGTAAATTGTTTGGAAAAGTAGTTCGCAGGAGGGGGTGAAGAAAAGGAGTTTAAAAGGGGGTTTGCAAAGACATTTGCAAAATTGTTTGGAAAAGTCGCTGGATAATGTAAAAGTTTGACAAATATGTTTGGAGAAGGAGAAAGTGTGGAAAAATGGTTGTAAAAGCGGGCGGAACAAAGTGTTTGGAAAAGTAGGTTAAAGAAAGGTGTTGGGATAAGATAGACAATGGGTTGAGAAAAATATTTTGACAATATTAAATGGGTTTGAACTTGGATATTCAAAAAGGAGGTTGGAAAAATTTTTGGAAAAACGGTTGAAAAAGAGGGCGGAACAAGGTGGTTGAAAAAAGGGTGGAGAGAAGGAGTTTGTAAAAGGGTTAGGAAAAGTAGTTTGGAAATATACTTATTTTGAAAGAAAGGTTGGAAAAGGAGATTTAAAAATTAAGTAGGAAAACGTTGTTTTTCGGAAAAGTTTTTAAAAAGGCGAGGGGAGAAGGTGTTCGAAAATGGGTTTGGAAAAATTGTAGAAAAACGATTGGAAAAGAGGGCGGAACAATTTTATTAGAAACTTAGTTTCAAAAAATCGATGTGGATAAGATATTTGGAAAATTATTAGCAAAAGAGGTTGGATCATGTAAAATTTCGGAAAATATAAGAGGTTGAAAAAGGATGTCTAAAAATTAAGTTGGAAAAACGGTGGAAAAGCGATAGGAGAAAGGGGCGAGATAAAGTATTTGGAAAAATAGTTTGAAAAAAGATGTTGGTAAATGATAGAAAATGGGTTAGGAAGAATAGTGTCAAAATGTATATACTTGGAAAAGGAGGTTCAAAAATGTAGTTGGGAAATGTTTGGAAGGTCTAAAAATAAGTTAGAAAAACGATGGTAAATTAAAAATGTAGAAGTTGGGAAATTAAGTTTGAAAAAAAGATGGAAAAGCAGTTGGAAAAGTAAACAGGATAAATTTTTTGGAAAAATAGTTTGGAAAATGGGTGGGGAAAAGGTCTTTGACAATTGGTTTGGAATCATAATTTGAAATCGTAAATGTTTGGAAAACGAAATTCAAAAATGTGGTTGGGAATTTTGACAAAAAGTTTCGAAGTGGGTGTTTAAAAATTGAGTTCGAAAAAATAGCTCTAAAAAATTGGGTCAGAAATGAGTGGAGAAGCGGAAAGCAAAGGGGGGTTGTTTGGAAAAGTAGAATGAAAAAAATGGATCGGAAAGGAGATTCTAAAAGATGGATGAAAAAAGTGTTGAACACAGGGAATTCAAAAGAATTCACGACAATTCACAAAACTTTAAATATTTGAAGGGATTTTAAAGAATTTT
Organism: Synergus gifuensis; assembly: GCA_904066015.1. Classification (NCBI taxonomy): domain Eukaryota; kingdom Metazoa; phylum Arthropoda; class Insecta; order Hymenoptera; family Cynipidae; genus Synergus; species Synergus gifuensis. The sequence goes on along the minus strand of CAJFCO010018374.1, from coordinate 69,046 downwards.
ATGTTACTTTAGAAGCTTTTATAGAATTTTATTAAATTTGAAACGATTTTACGAGATTTCATAATATTTAAAAATATTCTAATATATTTCAAAGGATTTAATAGAATTTAATAATGTAAAAGCTTTTCAAGAGATATAAAAATATATCCCAAGATTTCATGGGATTTAATAATAATACAAAGGATTTCACTAGATTTCGCAAGATTTCCAGGATTTCCAAGATTTAAATAAATTCATGAAATTTTAGTCACTCAAAAGCTTTTAAAATATTTTTAAAAATTTTGTGGGATTTCAAAAGATTTCATAGTGGTTATAAATCGTAAATTAGATACAAAAGTTTCTTAGGAATTTTTATTATTTATTTCATGGAATTTCATTATAATAAATAGTTATTTCATTAAATCGTGTAAGCACGATTTGTATTGATTTCTGGATCCCGTTCGAGGAGGTCAATCGATTATCTTTTTGGAGAAAAGAAAAAGAAAGTTTGTTCGACTTTGAACTGGATTCTCTGCTTGCTCTCCTCTCTTTCTTAACTGATCGACTGTCACGTCATTCGATCTTCATCCTACTATCGATTATTTTTTCCTTATCTCCTACTGCCACTTCCGCTACTACTGGCTGACTTTGTTCTACTGAGCCGCTCACGGAATATATTTTCCAGAGGATACTCGCGCTTATCTGATTTCAGGTTTAATTGTTTCCTCGAGAACATCTTTTTCTCGAAGACTCGAAGCATACAAGAGCACGTCGACAAATAAAACAGTAATGGAAACTAAAATATAATTCAGGAAATAATCCTCCTCAATTTAAACTCGGCAAAACCTGCTCGCAGCGAGTTATTTAAATATTGCCAGTAATTGGAACTTAAATCTTAAAGATTATGGAAATATAAAGGCGCTTATTAAAAAAACTTTTGGAAATGTTATAAAAACTTATAATTAAGTTCCAACCTTTAATCTGTCTGTGTATTTTAATAAAATTTCAATTTACAGTTTGTAACTTAGAATTTCAATTGGGATCACATAAATTTACCGAAATTTAAAATTTAAAATTTCAGAATTTTTGTTTAAAATTTATTTTGAAAACTTTTTTCAAAATTTTTAATGAATTTTTAATGTCCGGAATTTTCAATTTTGGGAATATTTAACCGCATTTCAATTGAATATACTGATTTTCCTTGAACTATTTCCTGAGGGGTACAAAACCTGAACCTGACCCGAAAATCTCGTGTTAGGTATCCCGCAAAGCGGAAAACGAAATTTTCGGATCGACTCTCAAGAAAATCCAAACCCAATTTTCCGGGTATGAGTTAGAAAACTCAAAAACCCGAACAGCATCGGGTATGGTCTAAAAACTTCTGAACCGACATTTTCAGGTCGGGGTTCACACTCCCTAAATCTTTACCCGAAAAATTCGAGTCCGGTTTGCCGCAGACCAGACTTGGTTCTAAAAAAACCCGAACCGAAATTTTTTGATCGGATTTTACACACCTCTAATTATTTGGAACCTAATTTGGTTTCATAAATGAAAAAGAATCAGTTTAAATTAAATAAAAAAGAAGCCTTTTATAGAATCACACATCACCATCAACATTTTTGTTCTGACGTTTATTGTGTTTATCCGCCGTGAAAGTTTCTATTTGGACATGTCCCGGTCTAAACCAGGTTTACCGAGGCATATCACCCACGTTAACTACTAGCGAGTAATTCTCTTAGAAGTTGCAATTCATCGAAGCCAATCGTCGCGGTCGTTCCAACCATTCCTGCAATCCTGTTACGCAGATCTAATCCCACAGAGTGCTCATTCACTCTTTTCTTGTCTATAATCCCTCAGATGATTAATTCTTGAGCAGATGATTTTACATAAATGCGTACATCCACAGGCTGTTTGATGAATCTGCTAATTATTTTAATACTCTCAGCTTCAGTTATCTGAACTTAATTACACAACAGAATTCCAACCTGTTTATTAAGGATTTAGAAGGATTTAGAGGAATTAATAAGTTATTATTATACAGATTTCTGTACATGTTTGAAATTCCCGTACCAGTCCCCAAACATATTCTTTTTCAATATCCTTTGCAAGTTCATATGAAGATTCCTGTACAGGTTGACAATCCCTGTACAAGGTTTTATACAAACTATATTTCTGTTCAAGTTCTTGTACAAATTCCTGTACAGTTTGAAAATTCCCGTAAAGGTTGATTTCAATTTCCTGTGCAGGTTCCTATGCAGATTCCTGAAAATGTTCCTTTAACATTTCCTGTACAGGTTTAAAATTCCCGTGCCAGTTTTCGAACATGTTCTTTTGTAATTTCCTTCAAAATGTCATTCGAAGATTTCTGTACAGATTGACAATTACTTAACAAGGTTCTAAAAAAACTATATTCTGGTTCAGGTTCTTGAACAAATTCATTCCTATACTGCTTGGAAATTCCCCTATAAGTTACTATACAAATTTCTGTACAGGTTCATTTCAAAATTCATACACGAGTTCCTATACAGGTTGAATATTATCGTATAAGTTCGTAAAAAAATTCCCGTACAGGTTGATTTCAATTTTCATTACACACCCAGAAAAAAGTTTCTTTGAATCAAATAAACATTTCTTTCATACAGGGCCAAAGAAAAAATTTCTTTGAATTAAATAAAATTTATTTAATTTAAAGAAATTATTTCTTTTTATAGGTTTTTATACAGATTCCCGAACATATTCCTTTAAAATTTCCTGTACAGGTTGACAATTACTGAACAAGATTCTCTATAAACTATATTCTTGTTCTGGTTTACAAATTCCCGTACAGGTTGATTTCAATTCACTGTACAGGATCCTATACAAATTCAAGTAAAAGGTTCCTATACAAGTTCCCATATAAATTCGTGTACAGGTTAAAAATTCCCAACCATGTTCCTGTACATGTACCTGTAAAAGTTCTGTACAAGTTCCTATACAGGTTCCTATACAAATTCCTGAAAATTTTCCTTTAACATTTCCAGTACAGATTTAAAATTTTCGTACCAGTTTCCGAACATGTTCTTTTATGTTCTTGCATGTTCTCTACTTCAAAATTTCATTCGAAGATTCCTGTACAGGTTGAAAATTACTGAACAAGGTTCTATACAAACTATATTCTGCTATATTCCTGTACAAACTATACAAATTCCTGTACAGGTTCCTATACAGGTTCGTGAACAGGTTCCTTTAACATTTTTTTATACATTTTTAAAATTCCCGTACCAGTTTCCGAACATGTTCTATTAAAATTTACTTCAAAAGTTTATTTGAAGATTCCTGTACAGGTTGACAATTACTGAACAAGGTTCTATACAAACTATATTCTTGTTCAGGTATACAAATTCCCGTACAGGTTGATTTCCATATCCTGTACAGAATCCTATACAAATTCCAATAAAATTTTCCTATACAACTTTCCATATAAATTAGTGTACAGGTTAAGAATTCCCAACCATGTTCCTATACAGGTACCTGTAAAAGTTCTGCTCAAGTTCCTGTACAGATTCCTGTACAGGTTTCTGATAGTTATATATGAATTGAAAATTCCTTTGCAATTTCCTTGACATGTTCCTGTATAGGTTCCTGTACGGATTCCTATAACGTTTGAAAATTCTTGTACAAGTTACTGTACAAATTCCTGTACAGGTTCCGTCACAAATTCATACACGGGTTACTATACATGTTGAAAATTGTCTTGTAAATTCTTAAACAAATTCCCGTACAGGTACGTTTTACTTTCCTGTACAGGTTCCTATATAAATTCTCGAACATGTTCCTTTAAAATTTCCCGTACAGGTTAATAATTCTCATACAAGTTTCCGCTAACGTTTTCTTACATGTAACTTTACAAATTTCTATACAAATTCCCGTACAGGTTGCTATAAAAGTTTCGTATAATTTCCTATATACGTTAGATTCCTGAACCGGCACTGTGCATATTTCTGTAACTTTCCATTAAATTTGTCTTTGAACTTCGTATACAGATTGCTGTAAGCCTTCATTTACAAATTCATATATGGATTCTTATACAGGTTGAAAATTTAAAAGAGAGAACTAAGATACCTGTACAGTCCGTTTAAATTTAATGTGTAGATAGACAATTCCCCTCCAATTTCATAGATTCTCATACAGTTTCGTTTAAAATTCCTGTGCAGGTTGAAAATTTCCGTACAATTCTCTTACAACTTCGGATGAAGATTCCCGTACAGGTTCGTTTAAATTTCCCGTACAAGTTCTTGTACAAATTTCTGTATAAATTCCTGAATAGGATGAAAATTCCCGTACAACTTCGGGCACAGATTCTCGTACAAGTTTCTTTAAAATTTCCTGTACAGTTCACTTTACAATTTCATGTACAGGTTGATAATTACTGTAAAAATTCTTCTAAAAGTTCCTATAGATTACTGTACAGGTTAAAAGTGTTGTTACAATTTCGCATTATGGATATCTATATGTTTGTTTAAATTTCCTGTACAGGTTCTTTATAAGTTTCTATACAAATTCCTGAACAGGATGAAAATTCCCGTACAACTTTGGATACAGATTCCTGTGCAGACTCCTTTAAAACTTCCTGTACAGATTGAAAATTACAGTACAAGCTACTATACAAGTTCCCCTACAAATTCCTAAACACATTTCAGTAAAAGTTGAAAATTCCCGGAAAACATTGTCTACAAATCCCATTAAAAGTTCTGCTAATTTTAATTTTGCCCTTTTAAACAAAATAAAAAGGGTGATTTCTAGAATCGAATCCTGAGGAAATTGCGCGAAGAGTAGGGCGCAACAAGAAAAAAGAGTATAGTTCTATAATTTCCAGAATCGTTTTTCCCATTCCTAGGATTTTCCTCGGACAGTTTTTTTATGTTGTTCTGCTTTCTCAGTACGAGAGGGCGTTTATATGGTGTAAGTCGATGCACTCGCGAAAATACGCGTGCGCGGGCGCCCAAGACACGCGAGCCGTTCGACCGGTATCGGCCATATTTGGTTCTGTGGCACCGTCACATACGCACGATCGAGGACGAACAAAAACGCCTCATGCACGAGCCAGTGAAGAGGTCATACGACCCGTAAGAATCGCCCCCGAGGACATTCCGACGGACATTGAAAGTCCTCCGCCTCCGGTTCTGAAGAAGTAATGAAGCTTCTTGACCTGTCAGATAGAATCAGATATATGATCATATAATTTAAAAGACACTTTCAAATTGAAAATTCATGTAGAGATTCCTTTAGATAATATCTTGCTGATCTCAGATGAAAATTCCCTTTTTCCAAAATTCTCAAAAACTGGTTCCTTTAAAGGTTCCCATACAGGTTTGTTACAATTTCCTCTATAGGTTCCTGACCAATATCCTATACAAATTCCTCTACAGGTTGGAAAATCCGGTACAACGTTATGTAGATTCCCATACAGGTCCGTTAAAATTTCCTGTACATGTTCCTACAAAAGTTCCTATACAAATTTTTGTACAGGTTAAAAAATCCCGTATAACGCCATGTACAGATTCCCGTAAAGGTTCTTATACAGGTTTAAAATTCCCGTAAAACTTCGTATACAGATTCCCGTACAGGGTTTTTATTTTTTCCTGTACAGGTTCCTATATTAATTCTTATGTAGATTCCTGTACAGGTTGAAAAACCCTGTACAATGTCTTCTACAGATTCCCGTACAGAAATCTGTAGATGAATATGTTCGTACTGGGGTTCATTTAAAATTATTCAACAATTTCTTGCACAAATTCCTATGCAAGTTCCTGTACAGGTTGAAAATTCCCTAACAACGTTATGTACAGATTCCCAAACAGGTTCGTTAAAATTTCCTGTACAGGTTAAAAAATCCCGTACATCTTCATGTACAGATTCCCGTATAGGTTCTTATACAGGTTGAAAATTCACGTAAAAATTTGTATTCAGATTCCCGTACAGGTTTCTTTATAATTTCCTGTACAGGTTCCTATATTAATTCTTATTTAGATTCCTGTACAAGTTGGAAAATCCCGTTCAAAGTCTTCTACAGATTCACGTACAAATTGTTGTACAGGTTCGTAATTTTTCTACAATTTCGTAAACAAATTCCTATGCAAATTCCTGTACAACTTTGTATAATAACTTGAAAAGGAACATGCACGGGAATTTTCAACCTGTGCAGGAATCTGTACTGGAACCTGTACAGGAACTTGAAACGGAACTGAAAAGGGAATTTTCAAGTAGTACTGAAATTTGTACTGGAACCTGTAAAGGAAAATTGAAGACTTGAAAAGAAATTTTCAACCTGTACAGGAAAAGTTATAATAACTTGAAAAAGAACTTACACGGGAATTTTGAACCTGTGCAGGAAACTGTATCAGAACATGTACAGGATCTTGAAAAGGAACTTGTATTGGATTTTTTAAACGGTTCAGGAATCTGTCTAGAACCTGTACAGGAAATTCAAACCTTGCAAAGGAAGTTGCGCTCAAAGTTTCCACCTATTACAGAAAACTGTGTAGGAACTTGGAACAGAACTTGTTGGAGAATTTTCAACCTGTACATGAATCTGTATTGAAACCGGTAAAAGACTTGAAAAGGAACTTGTACGGGAATTTTCAACCAATGTAGATAACTGTATATAGGAACTTAAAAAGGAACTTTTGTAGTAATTTTCAAGAGCAGTAGGTACTTGGAAAGGAAGTTTCACGGAAATTTTCAACCTGTACAGGAAACTGTACGGTTTGTACCGGAAATAAGAAATAAAATAAAATTTGTATAGGAACCTATACAGAAATCTGTATCGGAATTTCTATAGAAGACTTCACAGGAAATTTTAAAAGGAGCGGTACGGGAATTGAAAAGACCTGTATTTAGGAATCTGTGCATGAACTTTTAAAGGAATTTTGCGGAAGTTTTCAGCTATAGTCAATAAAATTCTCCACCTAAAATGGTGAAGAAAACCTTTTAAAAAATGTCTTCTAAAATTTGTTTACACTTCTCTCCAGCTTTATAACCGGTAATCTCGCGGGTGTCAGAAAACATCCAACAATGCAAAAGATGAGCAAACTACAATTTTTCTCCTGAACATGACGTTTTATTGGCTAACGGATAACTGTACAGGGCCTGGATAATTTTCCATGGTGGAAATTTACAACACTCGCTGCAAATCATGGGTATTGTGACCGACCTTTAACACACCTTCTCGGTAAATTTAAATCACTTTTTGCTACGAAGACACTAGATACAAGAAAGAAAAACCTTGAAGACAAATAGTCAGGCATTCGCTCTTTATGTTTACTAACAATAAGAAACATAATCGATATCATTTATTTCCCCCACCCTTTTTAATCTTGAGTCAAGATCTTGTAATCTCTCTAGTTGACTATTATTAGATAAATTCTTAATCCACTTTTTCCACCTTCTCCTTGCGAGCTTTATTATCTCCGACTTCTTTTATGTCTATTCTAAGGCTAATTTTCTTTAATGTGTCTTCGTAATCGTCTTTTTATTGATCGTTGCGTCCAACTATGATTTAAATTTTTTTTGTACTCTTGAACTTTATCATAATATAACAGAAGAAATCGGGCATAACGGGAGTGACTAATCGATTTTTCCCACTTAAGGCTCAATGTTTCAGGAGACGAGCGGCACTTAAGGAACGGGATCTGAGTCCGGCGACTTTCGAGTGCACACGCGCCAAATTGATTGCGATCACGAATGATCAAAAACTATCGTATAGTCTTTATATCTTCAGTTTTTATATGTGCGTGCGCCCTTGCAAAAAGCGAATATAACGGATCGAACTTTTTTCTGGATGATCAGGACACGCGATAGTTCATTAATAAAAAATTTACTGGCTTCGCGGGCACATCCTCATCGGGCGCTTCGCGTGCGTCTCGATTCGCTCGCAAGTTTAAACGCGTACCATGGACGCGCTTCGCGCTCCGAAATATTTGGTAACCGCGCTTCGCGCTCTGAATTATTTAATCGCCGCGCTTTGCGGCCCGAAATATTTGATTTTTGCGCTTTGAAATACTTGTACGTCGCGCTTTGCGCTACAATATATTTGATCTTCACGCTCCGAAATATTTGGTAACCGCGCTTCGCGCTCTGAATTATTAGATTGTAACGCCTTGCGATACAAAATATTTCATTTTTGCCATTCGCGTTTCGAAATATTTGCTTTTTTCACTTTGCACTTCGAAATATTTGATTGTTGCGCTTCGCGCTTCAAAATACTTGATCATCGCGCTTTGCGCTCCAAAATATTTGATCTTCGCGCTCCGAAATATTTGGTAACCGCGCTTCGCGCTCTGAATTATTTGATCGTCGCGCTTTGGGTTCGAAATATTTGATTTTCGCGCTTCGAGCTCCGAAATATTTGAACTTCGCGCTCCGAAATTTTTGTAATCGCGCTTCGCGCTCTGAAATCTCTGATCGTCGTGCTTTGCGCTTCGAAATATTTAATCATCGCGCTCCGAAATATTTAGTAACCGCGCTTCGCGCTCTGAATTATTTGATGGTGGCGCCGTGCGATCCAAAATATTTCATTTTTGCTATTCGCGTTTGGAAATATTTGATTATTGCGCTTTGCATTCCGAAATATTTAATTGTTGCATTTCGCGCTTCGAAATAGTTGATTGTAGCGCTTCGAGCTCGGAAATATTTTATCGCCGCCTTCGAGCTTCGAAATATTTGATCTTCGCGTTTCGCAATATTTGGTAACCACGCTTCGCGCTCTGAATTATTTGATCTTCGCGCTTTGCGTTTCGAAATATTTGATTTTCGCGCTTCGAGCTCCGAAATATTTGGTAATCGGGCTTTGTGCTCTGAAATATTTGATCGTCGCGCTTTGCGCTTCGAAATATGTAATTTTTGCGCATTACGCTTCGAAATATTTGATCGTCGCTCTTTGCGCTTCAATATATTTGATCGTCAAAAATATTTAAATCTCACGTTCTGCGCTCGGTCCGGTTCACCATATAATAGATGCAAATAAATAGTTAAAAAGACAATTAAAATAATTATCTTGATGATTTACTGTTGGTAGTGGTCCCATAAAATCATATGTTGATGGGATAAAAACGGGCTACTTTCATTAATCTTTTTGATTGGTTTATATAATAAATATTGATATATATAAGTTGTTACACTTGATAAATACACTCTCGAATTACATAAAAACTTTTTTTTATTGACTTTAGTGAGTTTTTATACATAAAAATGAGAGTTGAAAAAAAGTTCAAAAAAAAAGATAGGTCCGTGCTAATGATGAAATCTCTGGGATGGATGACAGAAACAAAAAAAGCGAACGGTTTTAGATTCAGTATGTTTATAGCTATAGTGCATATCGTAAGATTTTTGATTTTTTTTAAATTGACAGCGGACATTTTTCGAAAAAAAAATTTAAAAACGCGTTTTTTTCACCGTTTTTGGACAAACAATCTAGTTAAAATCAAAATTTGAAAAAAAACCTTCATATGTGCTATAGCTGTAGTCATAAAGAAAATGTGATAAAAATTTGACATGGATCGCTTCAGTAGTTTCGGGGATTTTATCAACAAGGCATCGAAAAACGTTTCGAGAGTACGAAAGACTTAACACGAGTAGACTTATCATAAGAGACCAGTGTACGTCCGTTACTTCAAAAGTCTTCGAAAGAGGACAGAGTTACTTTAAAAAGTCTCTGTTTTAATAATTTAGAATTTCTGCGAATCCGATGTAATTTTTTCAAATTCTTTAAAATTCTTCAAAATTTCCAAAAATTACATAAAATTTTCTAATAAATGTTAAACTTTGTTCAAATACCTTTAAATTCTTCATAATTCCCTGAAACTTGAAACCTTAAAAAATCACCAAAAATGTTCAAATTTCTCGAAAATTTCTCGAAATCTCTTATATTACTGACAATGATAAAAATAACTGTCAAAATAAAATTTTCCAAATTAACTGAAATTTTATGAAAGAAATAAGAAAGATGAGCGCGCGTCGCACGCTCTTTTTATACTAATATCTTAAAAAACAAATTAGTTCCCTACAAAATTGATCGACTTCGTTCTGTTCAGGATGAAGAAATTGATTTAAAGTAAAGGGTTTTTCTTCTACTCTCTTCAAATTACGAAATTTTGGAGAGAAGGATGATACGTCAAATTCTTTCCCCAAAATCTTTTGGTGTATGATAAAAAGTGATTGTTTTCTTTCCCAGAGATCAGAGGCTAGCTTCTCGCCCTTTCGGTTATTTTTTTTATTTTTCAATCTGAACGTTAGTCAGTTGTGGTGGCAACCGGTTTCCTGGCTCGGTTTCGTGGCCTCTTCTCCTTTTCCATAATACTACTCGCTTTATCTCTTTCTTCCTTTATCTCCCTCCAAACCGCTGACAAGGTATATTCCCATTCCTGACTCTCGCACTTGCTCCTTCTCTTGGTATCGCGAGGTTTCTCTCCCACCTTGTAATTTCCCACCGGTCCCAAAACCCTTCACTACGGTGACGTAAGGTAGACTTTAACATGGAAACGATTTGAGACTTGGCGATTTTACTTCAGCGTAAAAGTTTCAAGCGTTTAGCAACAATTGGGTGACACAGTGAAGACTGTTAACGTTTCCTTATTTGGAGTAATTATGGAATTAAATAGTATTAGTAGAGAACGTCCACATGAGGGAAAAAAAAAGAAGAGTGACTTCAGTTATTTCAAGTCTTCACTTAAGGGGTTAGTACCAAAGAAAATTTTTGAAAAATCGATTTTATAAAAAGTGCAAATTCTTATAATAAATATATATATATAGAATTCTTGGGTTAATCGTTATTTTGGCCATAAATATCGAGAACAGGTTGAAAAATGCAGTTAAATCCGCAGTTAAATATAGGGGTTCCCATTAAAAAAATCGTCTTGACCTTGAAATGACCTTGAAAATTGAACTCAAGGTCAAAATTGATGGTACAGTTAAATGGCCCTCTCGGTCCTGGTCAACTTTTGTCTAAACCATTTTTTCGTAGATAAAGTATTTTAGAAGATACTTATAGATTAAAATGGATCACCCTGTATTTTAGAACAAAAACTTTAAACGTGTTTTTTTCGAAACAACGTTTTTCAACCTGGTCGACATGATTCAGAAAAAACTATTGGATCGATCGGGCTGAAATTTGGATATGTTATTCTACACATGTCTTTATCGCATGAAACAGAATCATAATTATTGATTAATATTTTACCCTTTTTTAAAACAATTTACGGTATAAAAAAAGGTGAATAATTTTCAAGTCGACTATTTTGAATTTATTTTTTTCGGATTTCAACCATCCTAGTTGATGCGATAACGACAAGTCTATTCTTTATAAATCTTATTGATTTTTGTGATTCAGAGCCTCCAAACTTGAGATATCATTGAGACCAGTTTTTAAAATGGGTAACATCAGGCAGCCATACCAGACAGATTTATCATTAAAAATAAAAAAAAATTCTTAAAAAAAGGTTGAAAACTTTGGTACTAACCCTTTAATTCCGAAGTTTTTCATGAATTTGAAAGACATTATTTACATTAGGAGATTCATTTACTGTAAGAACTTCAATTCTTCAGAAGTCAATTTCTTCAACTTCAGAATTCTTCCGCCTCTTATGTTACTTCAATTATTTTAGAAGAGTTCTGTTACTTCAGTTACTTTAGAACACACTAGCAGACTTCCATGAATATAAAAGAATTCATTTACTTTGGGTTTTAATACTTTTAGAACTACAATTGTTTGAGAAGACTTTGGTTGCTTCTGTTACTTTAGTTACTTTAGAACACATGAGGAGAATTCTATGACTGTAAAAGATTTCATTTAGTGCAAAAGTAACAGAAGTAATATAATTCTTCTGAAATTTCAGAAGTCTTCTGAAGTAGCGGAAATAACAGAAAGCATAGAAGTCTTTTCAAGTAACGGAAGTTTTATACAGCAACTGAAGTTCTTAAAGTAAATGAACTTTCTAATGTAAATGAAGTCTCTAAAATTTATAGAAATTTTTAATCCGCTTTGAAGTAACTGCAGTAATAGGAGGCACGGAAGTCTTTTCAAGTAACAGAAGTAACGTAAGTTTTTTAAAGCAACTGAAGTTCTGAAGTAACAGAAGTCTTCTGAAGTAACTTAAGAAACATAATTTTTCCGAAGTAATTGAAGTAACAGAAGAGACGAAAGTTTTCTAAAGTAACTAAAGTTCATAAAGTAAATAAATTTCTAAAGTAAATTAAGTCTTTTAAAATGAAAGTCTTCTAATGTGTTCTGAAATAACTTAGGTAACAGAAGGCGTCGTAATTTTCTGTAGTAACAAAGTAAGCGAAGTTTTTCTAAAGTATCTGAAGTTCTAAAAATAAATAAACGTCTAAAGTAAATGAAGTCTCATAAATTTATGAAATTCTTCTAATGTATCCTGAAGCAACGTCGGTAACAGAAGGCGTTACATTTTTCTGAAGTAATAGAGTTTGAAGTTTTTCTAAAAAATATATATGTACATTAAATTCATGGAAGTCTCTAATGTGATTTGAAGTAACAGAAGTATGTAATATAATTCTTCTGAAATATGAGAAGACTTCTGAAGTAACAAAAATAATAGAAGATAGGACGAATGTCGTGGCTCTGACTAGGGCCGGTTGTCAAATAGTAAGTTCAAATTTTGTTTTAAGAATTATTGTTTTTTTATTACATTTTGAAGTAACTTGAAATCACCGGAGACTCTAGAAGCAACTGAAGTCTGGAAAAGTGATTAAAGTCTTCTGAAGTAACAGAAGTGTTCAGAAGTAACTGAAGTCATATGAAGTAACGGAAGACTTCAGAAGTTTTCTGAAGTCTTTTGAGGTAACAGAAGTCTTTAAAAGTAACGATGGTAACAGAAGTATTCAAACGTAACTAAATTCTTCAAAAGTAACGAAAGTAACAGAGGCTTTTTAAAGTAACTGTCTTCTTTCGAACATTTTTGAAATATAGGACGCAATAAAAGCTTGCTGAAGGAAAAGAAGTCTTAAAAGGCAGAAGAATACTTTAAGAGCAACCCAAGTTTTCTGAAGTAATTAATTAAAAATTTTCAAGAACTTTCACATTATTTTAAAAATTCCAAAACACCTTAAAGAATTTCAAAATACGTTTAATAATGTATTTCGGGAAATTTCAAAGATATAAATACATTTTAAGTGATTTTAGGTAATAAAGGATTTCAAAGATTTGAAAATATTTTAAGAAGTTTGACATGTTTTAAGAGATTGCAAGAGATTTATAGATTAATTAATGAAAACAAATATCTTGTTTGTCTAAATGGAAATAAATATAGACCAAAATTATGTTGTATATATATTTATTATATAATTGTAAGTAACAAAGTATTTAACATGATTTAGATGTAATTTCCTGAGATGGAAACAATAATTCTAGTCAACAAAATAAATAAGTTTTTTATTAAAAAAAGGAAGTTAAAAAAAGTTATTTTTTTATTTAAGTCATTCCAAGATTTTTAATTAACTTTAGAACTACTGATACATCACCAGAAAGATACTTTATGTAAAAAAAAAAAAAACATTGAGTTGAACAACTTTTAAGTAGAAGATAGTTGAGGCTCACCGATATACTTTAAAGAGCAGGTGATAGGTTTTTATTTGATGTAGTGGTATTTAAGAAACACAATGAATTCAGTTCATTAAGAAAAAATATAGATTTTGTAGAGTCATGTATTGGATCGTTAATGCTTGGCTTCAGTCACTCTGAAGTGGAGGTTAAAGACTTGGGGTCCCTACCTGGATGAGTGATGAGCTATCCATGATTTGATTTTATCTGTTTTGATTGTGTTTAACACACTCGCTAAGCGGGAGACTTGACACCTAGTTATTAGTAACCAGCTGTGTTTGGTTTTCCGTATTTTTCGCTTTCCCTGGTTTTCCGAATTTTCTAAATACAAGTAATTTTAGCAAAGCGGACTACGAATCGCCTGAAGTAACTTTTATATTATAAGTTGTTTATTATTATTTACTATCATTTATGTTATTTACTAACAAGTCTTCGGAAGTAACTGAAGACTTATGAAGTCATGAAAGCAACAGAAGTCTTCTGCTACTTCCTTTACTTTAGGAAACTTTAGATGACTTCTTTTAATTCCGTTACTTAAAAAAACTTTACTTTTGTTACTTCTGAAAAGTATAGAAGACTCCCAACGAATAAATTTACTTCTAAAAACTTCTGAAGGTAACGGAATATTTTAGAAGTTACAGAATTTTGTAGAAGTAAGGGAAGTATTTAAAACAGTAACTGTAGTTGTTTTGCTGTAATTTAAATCTTCTGGAAAAATTAATTCTTCTGAAACATTACGAACTTGTAAAGTTCTGAATGAAACAGAAGTCTTCTGAAGTAACGGAAATATTTGTATTTCTCGGGAATCTGTTGAAGAATTTTTGAAGATTTTTGAAGTAATGAACGTTTTCTGAAGTTACAGAAATATACTAAAGTTATGAAAGTAACAGAACTCTTCTATAACAAAATAATCAGGTCTGCTGAAATACACACAAGACTTCTGTAGTAACTGATGTAATAGAAGGAAGGGAGGTTTTCTGAAGCAACTGAATGAACTGAAGTTCTTAAACTAAATGAACTTAAATTCATGGAAGTCTTCTAATGTGTTCTGAATTAACTGAAGTAACAGAAGTTTTCTGAAGTAACGGAAATATTTTTATCTCTCGGGAACCTTCTAAAGTCTTTTATTATTTCTGAAGTAACGGGCGTTTTTTGAAGTTATACAAATATACTAAAATTATGAAAGTAACAGAACTCTTCTGTAATAAAATAATGAGGCCTTCTGAAGTGCATGGTTTGTACTTAAGGTCACAGAAGACTTCTGTAGTAATTGAAGTAACCAAAGGGAGGTTTTCTGAAGCAACTGAAATTCTTAAACGAAATAAACTTCTAAAGTAAATGAACGCTCTTAAATTCAAGGAAGTCTTCTAATTTGTTCTGAAGTATCTGAAGTAACAAAAGTCTTCTGAAGTAATTAAAGTAACATAAGTCTTCCAAATTAACAGAAGTAATCTAATTCATATAGAAGTCTTCTAATGTTTTCTACAGTAACTGAAATAACAGAAGTTTTCTCAAGTAACGAAAGTGAAAGAACACACGGAAGTCTTCTGAAGCAATTGAAGTTCTAAAAGTAAACGAACTTTCTAAAATAAATAAATTCTCTTAAATTCTTGGAAGTCTTCTAAAGTGTTATGAAACAACAGAAGTAATATGCTGAAGTTTCTGAAGAAAATAACCTTTTAAACTAAATAAAGTCTTCTAAAGTAAGTCATGTTCATAAAGTAAACAAACTTCCAAAGTAAATGAAGACTTTTAAATTCACGGATGTCTTCTAATGTATTCTGAAGTAACTGAAGTTCATAAAGTAATTAAACTTTTCAAATAAATGAAGTCTCTTAAATTTATGGAAGTCTTCTAATGTATCCTGAAGTAACTGAAGTAACAGCAGTCTTCTGAAGCAAGTAATGTCTTCTAGAGTAACATAAATAAAATAAATCTTACATTGCTTACGTAAGAAATTTTCGGACGTGTTATATTAAAAAATTATTTCAATTAGACATTTTTTCCTTCTGTAGAGAAAAGTCGAGTGCAATAAATTTCAGGTTGAAAATGGTTGAGGCTCACCTTGCACAGCTTCTAAAAAGTTTTTAGTTTCCTTTCTACACTAATGACTCCTTGAAATCTGATTATAAATCTCAAGTAGGATCCGGGTCAAAAAGCAACGGGCCCCGATGACCTGATGCCCCTTCTATCCCTGACCCCCATCTTGTTTTATTGTTCTTTTTCATATATCTTCAATACCATATCTTCGAACATTATTTCTCTCTTTTCTTTCAGTCGATTCGATAATTCTTGAAACATAAGTATTATACTATTCCATTCGAAGGCGGGGCTCGTAATAAAGCTGACGTTGAAAAAGTGAGTTTTACAGTCTATCTTTATGTAAATCTAATTCAATCTCAATTTCTTCAGCGGATGCAAGCGAAGCTCCCGTGAGATAAAGTTTGGTATTCGATTACTGATGTTGGATCACCTCCAGTCATTCAGGATAGAAACCACACGATATTCCACGTGAAAGCGAAATTATAGCATAAAAAGTCGGTACTCGTCTTCAATCCATGATCGCATCTCGCGAACACGTGGAGATGAAATAATGAATGAGAATTGCAGCGATGTATCTAAGATCACTATTCGATCAATTCGAACGAAAATTTGATACAATATACTAGGAAATTTTATGTCAAAAATATAAAACAAGAATTATTCACTTGAACGATTTTTTTAAATAGGAAAATTTGATAAATTTGGCGCGAAAGTTTTCTGCAGTAATGGTAGTAACAGAGAGCATGGAAGTATTTTCAAGTAACACAAGTAATGGAAGATGTCTAAAGCAACTGAAATTCTTAAAGTAAATGAACTTTCTAAAGTAAAGAAATTCTCTTAAATTCATAGATGTCTTCTAATGTGTCCTGAAGTAACTGCACTAACAGAAGGCATAGAGGACATTTCAAGTAACAGAGCTAACGGAAGTTTTCTAAAGAAATTGAAGTTCTTGAAGTAAATGAAGTCTCTTAAATTCATAGAATTCAAAGTGTTCTGAAGTAACTTAGGTAACAGAAGGAGTGGAAGTCTCCTGAAGTAACAGAGTAATTGAAGTTTTTCTAAAGTATCTGAAGTTCTAAAAGTAAATAAAACTAAAGTAAATGATGTATACTAAATTCATGGAAGTCTCTAATGTGATTTGAAGTAACAGAAGTAATATAATTCTTCTGAGATATGAGAAGTCTTCTGAATTTGCAAAAATAACGGAAGTCTTATAATGCAATAGTTCTAAAGTAAAGAAAATATTTGTAATTCTCGAGAATCTTCTGAAGTCTCTTGAAGTAACGGAAGTAAAAGTAATATACGGAAGTTTTCTTCTAAAGAAAATAAAGTAATCATCTGGAGTCTTTTAAAGTCATCTGAAGTGACAAATGTTTTCAATCGTAACAAAAATTCAACAAAAGCAACTGCAGACTGCTAAAAATTTCTGAATTAACGGATGTAACAGAAGCAATCAAGAGTAACTGAAGTCGTCTTAAGTCTCTGGAAGTTACGATAGTTCAAGTAATCTTCCAAAATCTTCTGAAGTCTTAACAGAAATTCAACAAATGTTACTAAATCTGCCTTTAGATGCAATGGAAGTAACAGAAGTAACAGACGTCTTAAATTCATTAAAAGTAACGGCAGTCTTCAAAAGTAACAGAAGACTTTCGTTTTTTGTCAAGATTTCAATGGGTCAACATCTTTTTAGCGAAAAATTAAAATCTCGAATGTGAACAAATACCGAAAAAATAATATCAAAAAAATAATTTGGATTTTATATTTTCAGGAAATTTAAATTTCTAGAATTAAAAATGTCGGTATTTTCTATTATATTTTTGCTAATAAACATTTTCGTTGATATTACTTTTATGTTGTCCCAATGTAGTTATAAATTCATAAATGTCTCTGTTCCGAACAATACTCATGGAGATATTCAAAGTGAATTACAAGCAATCTCTTAAAGCATAAACAACAGAAACCGCAGTTGCAGTTGGGTGAGATCTTTAGCTCATTAATTCAATAAAATGCAAATAAATTGAATCCCCCGATCCTGTAATTTACTAAAGCAGAACCTAATCTACAGTAATCGAATTCAATTACTCGGAATTGGAAGTAGAAGAGAAACAAAAGAAAGGAAAGTTGAAGTGGAGAAGAAATTTCCTTGGTTGAAATCACAGTGTACCGCGGTATTCGCACTATTCTTGGCATTTGGAGGATTTCAACTGCTGCAATCAATTTTGCGCATGAGAATCAAATAAAAAGTGCAAGTCAGAAAGATGGAGTGGAGATCGTAGCGGAAAGAAGAAAGAGAAGGTGAAATTTGATACAGGTAGTTTCGTTTTCACTGTCTTCACTGTCTTCAATCTCGAACCAAATTGTCTGCTTGATATGTGGAACGATGCGATGAATCGAATGTCCGTAAATAAGACGACAACGTAATTTCACTCTATTTACGAATAGATTGATATCACAGTCCCACAAAAAAAGTCTGCTACCCGAGTTAAACCACCATACCTATACGTTCTGGAGGATTTTGAATCCGAATCCGAGGTCACTTTGGCCCTATTAGGTCAGGATCAAGGTCAATTGAAGGTCAAAATGAAGAAAACTATTAGGTTGGAGAAACCCTCTACGTACAGATGTTTTGGGGGTCGCTGAATCCGAATCCGGAGTGAATTTGATACCATCAGGTCAGGTTCAATGTCAATATAAGGTAAAAATGAAGGCATCCTTTGAATCAGAGAAAACCTTTACTCGCAAGCGTTTTTGGGGTCACTAAATTTGAATCCGGGGTCACTGTGACCCTATTAGGTCAGGATTAAGATCAATTGAACGTCAAAATGAATAAAACTATTAGGTTGGAGAAACCCTCTACTTACAGATGTTTTTGGAGTCGTTTAATCCGAATCCGAGGTGAATTTGATCCCAAAAGGTCAGGATCAAGGTTAATTGAAGGTTAAAATGAAGAAAATCATTAGGTTGGAAACAAACTCTACTCTTAGACGTTTTTCGGGTCGCTTAATTCCAATCCTGGGTCACTTTGTCCCTATTAGGTCAGAATCAAGGTCAATTGAAGGTCAAAATGAATAAAACTATTAGGTTGGAGAAACCCTCTACTTAGAGATGTTTTTTGGGTCGCTGAATCCGAATCCGAGGTGAATTTGATCTCATCAGGTCAGGATCAAGGTCAATTGAAGATCAAAATGAAGAAAACCATTGGATCGAAGAAAAACTCCTCTCTCAGACGTATTTGGGGTCGCTGAATCCGAATCCAGAATTAGTTCGACCCTATGAAGTAAGGATCTAGCTTAAGGTCGAAAAGAGAATAAACCTTTGGATCGGAGAAAACCACTCTTCTAAGACGTATCTGGGAGAACCAAGGGGAAAGGTTTCTTCAAGACATAAAGACAATGGAAATGAGATATCAAGGTCGACGAGATGTAATTATGATGGCTGATTACTGCTGGTCATTGTAGAGAAAAAGTGATGAGAACGGAATGAAGCGTAAAAGGAAATTGCTAGTAGGATCTTTAGGGGATAAAAAGGTTAGATACGATTAGAAACAGTGATAGTAGAGATAATTTCCAATTTTCAATGTAACGATTCATAAATTGCAACAAAACTCTGTTTGGACAAATTTGTTTGACACTGATCCTTACCTGATGGTGAAGAGACCACAGGTTTGGATTTAGCGACTTCAGAATCGTCTTAGAACAGTGGTTTCTTGCAATTCAATGGTTTTGTCTGTTTTTGACCTTGATCCTGACCTCACAGGGTCGAACTAACTCCGGATTCGAACTCAGCGATTCTAAAAAAGTCTAAGAGTAGAGGTTTTCTCCAATTCCATAGTTTTCTCAATTTTGCCATTGGGATAAACTTTATCCTAACGCCGATTCAATGGTTTTTTTTTCTTATTTTGACTATCACTTGACCTTGATCCTGACCTAATGAGGTTAAACTGCCCCGAATTCGGATACAGCGGTCTCAAAAACGTATAGATATGGTGACTTAGCTCAGGTAAATTTCGGCAAAGTTTCTAAAAATATTTTTAAATTACATGAAATAGTTTTTCAATTTCTCAAAATTCAAATCCCATTAAATTAATCTCATTAAATTCCTAATGTCATATAATTTTATGTAATCTTAGACAATCTTATCTATCATCATTTCGTTGCCGCAGGTGCAGAAAAATTCTCTTCCCATGCAAAACGGCACAATGCTTCAGTACTATAGATTAACGTCAACATGTATTTAATTTGCCTATCATCCAGAAGTCTGACCTACAATTACAAAGATTCCCTTGTTTGAAGCAAACTTGGATGAATGTATTCACAACGGCATTACGCGCTAGTAAGCGAAGACTCACGAATTGTAAACAGAAATTATTATCACATGATTATTTCCTCGCATATTGTTCTTCTTCCGTAGGTACAACTGAACACACATTGCAGCTGATGCAGGTACATACGTATTAGTTTAAACACTGGTCTTGCGTAATTGACAGTCTGCATGGGTATTGGTAGATGTAGAAGTTTGCTCAAGACGTCGAAGTTGCTCTACGCATATTCCTTGCGTGTTTCAAACGCCAGAACTCTCATTACAGCTAATTAATAGCACCCTAACATGAAATAGGCCGGATATTTTTTACAGGAAAAGGTTATTTTCCTGATTCCGTCCGGAGAGGTGAAACTGACTGGAAGCGAATCTGATCTGAGAGTCTTATTAAGATTCTGGTTTAAATTTGTACATTACTGGTGTGAATTAAACAACAGATTTTTAAAACGCTGATTGCATACCCAAGGTCAGTTTGATCCTATCAGGTCAGAATCAACGTCTTGAAGTTCAAAATGAAGAAAACCATTGGATCGAAGGAAAACTCTACTCTCAGACGTTTCTGGGGTCGCTGAATCTGAATCCGGGGTCATTTTGACCCCAACAGGTCATAATCAAGGTCAATTGAAGATCAAAATTAAGAAAAGAATTCTGGTCTAAATTTGTCCATTACTGGCCCGAATTAAACAACAGATTTCCAAAACGGCTGTAATCCATTTTTATATAACAAGAATTAATATCCTTTTACCCTTCGAAGCATAATAACTCTTATCATATATTGAAATTGATGTAAAACTATTTGAAATTGTACTACAAAAATTTAGCTGCTTTTAGTTGAAATCTTATTAAATTCCGCTTCTAATGAACCTGGGTTTAAGTATTCTTGATAAGTAGAAACCAAATTATTGTGTGAGAAATGCAGAGAGTATTTTTTATTTTTGCAATTTTTTAAAATTCAAATTTAACATGTCGTTTTAGCTTGAAATCTCCCCTTTAAAATTAACCAAAGAGCGAAAAAACATGTTTATTTGTTACAAAGTTTTAATCAAAAATATACATATACGCAGGAAACAAGTTGACGTAGTTTGCATTTTTCTTATTCAAGATAAAGTTGCTGCATGCTTTAGATAAATAATAATACACAATTGAAAATCGAAGACTTTGAGGTTTGAAATCACTCCTTTGAAATAACTAAAAAGCACTTAAAGGTGTTAAGTGGTTCGAAAATTATAAGCAAAAATGTAGATATGAGCAGGAAACAGCTGCTGTTGTGGTTTTGAATTTTTCTTATTCAAGTTCAATTTGTTGCGTACTATAGTTAAATAATGATAAAAAATAAAAAATCCAAGAAAATGAGGCTTCCAATCTTCCATTTAAAATGAGTCGAAGAACGCTAAAAAATGTTAATTGGTTCTCAAGTTGTAAAGAAAACGTAGAGATTCGCACAAAACAGGAGGAAGCAAAGGGCGTATAAACGCTTGCTGAAAGAACAGAAGTCTCAAAAAGTCAAAGAAGACTTTAAAAGTAACAGAGGTTATTGTTAAAGGTTATTTTTATCTTCAATAAAAAAAGTTATTGAAGTGTTACATTAATTTTATTATTCAAGTTGAAATTGCTACACTCTTTATGTAAATAATGTTATAAAATTAAAAATAGAAAATAATGAGGCTTGAAATCTCTTCTTTAGAATGAGCCAAAGAACACTTAAATATTGTAAGTGGTTCTTAAGTTATAATAAAAAATGTGGAGGTGCGCAGAAAGCAAAAATTATCGTAGTTTTGTATTTTTATTATTCAAATCTAAGTTGCTGCAGGATATAAGTAAATAACGACAAAAAACTTGAAATAGAATAAAACGAGGCTTCAAATCTCTCCTTTAAAATGAACCTAAGAACACTAAACAATTTTAAGTGGCTCTCAAGTTATAATCAAAAATGTAGTGATGCGCAGGAAATAGAAGATGCAATTTGCATTTTTCTTACTCAAGTTCAAGTTGCTACCTGCTTTAATTAAATAAAAAATGATGCAAAATTAAAAATCAAACATAATGAAGCTCAAAATCTGTTCTATAAAATGAGCCAAAGAACATCACAAAAAGTTAAGTAGTTTTCAAGTTATAATCAAAATACGAAACCTAAAAATTGAAAAAAATGGCATTCAAAATGCCAAAAAATAATGATCTGACTAAAATAAAATTTAATGCCCGGGAGTTTTTTTCTAACTGACTTAAAATTTCAATTCAAAATTTCTAAAAACAATATGGTGGATCTGATATGGCACCAAACCACATATAAAATTTTCCAAATTTAATAAACTTATCAATTTTTTTTCTAAGTATCTCTGTTTTTATTTCTCGATTGGATATCTACGAAGAAAGGAAATAATGTTTTGAAGACAACTTTTTGGAGTGAACACACAATTGTAACCGGTAGAGTATAAATATTAAATTAAAAGAGGAAGGAGTCGTTCTTCTGCTTAAAGAAACAGGTTTTAAAAGTGTGTAAACGCTTTTCAACGAGAAAAATTATATAAGTAAAGTTGGATCTGCTCATCAGAAGAGATTTTTAAACCACAAGGATCACTAGGGAATTCGCTGAAATCTCAAGATGTCTACTTGTTATTTAATATCCCTTTCTAGAAGAAATGGAATCATCTCTTCTTAAAAATAGTTCATATATACGATGCGCATTAAATCGCACTAATGAATCTCGGTAGATTAAAATCTGATATGTATTTATAAGCTTTAATAAATAGGCAAAGGAATCTGTGAGGAATAGTTGCTATTTATTTTTCAAGGTACTGATCTGTGGCTTTTCTTTTTTATAGGATAATAAGTGGAAACCTAACCTAACTTGGTACTTGGAATCCTATGATCTGCCCCTAAAAAATTGCACATCCCAACCTATGAGATGCCCCTAAAACTCCTATGTTCCAAAATATGACCTGTCCCTGAATAAAATTCTATTTTTGGATATTTGACTTGCTTCTAAAAATTAAAATATAACCTGCCCCTAAATAACCCTACGATGGAACCTATAACATGCCCCTAAATAAAATGGTACTTTCAAGCCAATCACCTACTCCTATATAAAATAGTACATAGAATCTTATGATCGGCTTGTAAAAAATCCCACATTCCAACCTAAGACATGCCCCTAAACGGCATACATTCCATAATATGATCTTCCCCTAAATAAAATCCTTTACATTTTACTCGTCTAAAAAATCTACGTTTCAAAATATGTTTTGCCCCTAAATAAAATAATATTTTCGAGCCTATTACTTACCCTTGTATACAATTTTACGTTTTAAATTAAGACCTGCTCCTCTATAAAATCCCTCAATTCAACTTTCGTCTTTCCCTAAATAAAATTAAAATCTAAAACCTATAACTTATTCCTAAGTAAAATTAAACTCAAACCAATGACATGCTTCTGTATAAAATAATAATATGAGGAATCCTATGACATGCCTCTAAAAAATCCCACATTCCAATCTACGATATACCCCTAAAACGGCAGCATTTAAAAATATGACCTGCCCCTAAATAAAATACTAATTCTGCACATTTTACATGCACTTAAAAAGCCCTATACACTTTAGTCTATAATTTGATTTTAAAGTGATTCTTGAGTGGGATTTCATATAGGGGCAAGTCATAGGTTTTTATTAATTTCATTTAAGATAAGTCTCAGATTTGTGGTTGGGGCAAGTTAAAGGTTTGTAATTGGGATTTAATAAAGGGGAAGATTTTAGGTCTGTAATTGTTTTAATGTAGGGGCAACTTAAAAGTTTTTAAATGAGTTTAACATAGGGATAATTCTTAGGTTTGTAATTGGATTTTAATATAGAGTCAGGTCTTAGATTTGTAATTGTGTTTTAATTTAATTTAGGAGCAAGTCGTATATTTTAATTCAAGTTTAACGTAGGGACCAGTAAGAATTTTTCACATAGGGGCAATATAAATTACAGAAAGTAATAAATTGCAGAAAATAATAAATTGCAGAATATGAAGCTTATTCAAGAAATTGATACTTAAACAATAGACCTACTACAGCGAGTAACAAATTCTCTGAAACCACATAAAAAAACCTTACACCTTCGCAGACAGCCTCTACAGATTATTCCTGCACATCCCACGCATTCTTGAGATGCTACCGCGCGTATTTAGTAGGCTTGCCTAACGTGACTCATTTACAAAACGAATGGCTGAGCCATTCTTGCCAAATCGATGTTACTTCCACAAAAAGGATTGAGAGCTAAGAGTTGCTCTTTTGAAACCGATCTGAGTGGATAATCGATAATAGATGACGACTCAAAGCAATATGTATCTCCACTCTTTCGCCCACGTGTTTCACGAGGAGAGAAATCAAATCGTTCAAGGCTTTTTGATCCCATATTGCAAGTATAATTAAATAAAAATCAGCATCAATAAAGAAACTGTAATAATAGCCTTTTATGGATCTTTCAAATTAATACAACGAAGTAAATATCTGATTTGGAAATCCTGTCAAGAAAAGAAACTATATATACCTAAAAAATTAAAAATTCTTAGAATACGAAAAGTCTTGATTCTTTCTAACGCCACGTCAATTATTTAAAAATTCCGTGGCTTTTAAAGAATTTTTAAGGTTGAATAAATTCGGGGTTTCAGCTGCAACTTACCATTCGCATGTGCAGCACCAGTGATGCATATCCACACGAAGATAAGCCACGAGATATCCATAATTGCACTGAGAATGTGAGGAAGATCCGTTTACAAAGTAATTTACTAGACGGTAAGAGACCTATTCGCGGCTAAAGTCTCATTTAGATTTTCGCGGCTGAACTATACATTCCTCCCGACCGCGAAACGCAGGAGGCAAGGCGGTAGGTGCTTCCTGAACGAGGCTGCAAGAGACACTGAGAGATACCAGCGGTGAGGCCCACGTTGGGAGAAAGGGAAGAGCATGTAGATGTAGAAGTATAAAGTCCGTCGTGAGACCTCGAAGAGTCCCAACAAAAGCCTCACAGACAAAAAACTAAGAACTCGCGTGCATACACATATTGCAAACATTACACATATTCCCAACGAACCAAATCCCTCCAGTTAGTCGTAGGCGTCTGATTTGTGCACCTTATGTACAACGCCGATGAAGGGACACCGTGGCGAAAGTTTTGGATTGAAATTCATACCGAACCAATCCGGAGTTTTCCGAATCATTGCAGAATTTGTATCCGAACCAATCATTCGGATTCGGATAAATCGAATTTATTCTGACCTAAAGTTCGAATTGATCGTATTGACCGAATTCATTTGGATTGAAAGTTCGGATTGGCTGAATTCATTTAGATTGAAAGTTTAGATTGATTCTGAACAAAATTGGAATCATTCCGAACAAATCCGAAATTTTCTGAATCACTCCGGAATTTCTATAGGGACGAATCATTCAGATTCGGATAGATGGGATTTATTCTGACTGAAAGTTCGAATTGATCGTAATTGACTGAATTCATTTGGTTTGAAAGTTCAGATTGGCTGGATTCATTTAGATTGAAAGTTTAGATTGGTTCTGAACAAAATCCGAAATTTTCTGAATCATTCCGGAATTTCTATCAGAACGAATCATTCGGATTCGGATAGACCGGATTTAATCTGACTGAAAGTTCGAATTGATCGTATTGACCGAGTTCATTTGGATTGAAAGTTCGGATTAGCTGGATTCATTCAGATTGAAAGATTAGATTGGTTCTGAACAAAATTGCAATCATTTCGAACAAATCCGGAACTTTCTGAATCATTCCGGAATTTGTATCAGAACCAAACAGTTGAATTCTGATCTAATCCGCCGAAGCATTAGTTGTCTATCTTTATTACAAGTCGAATTACAAGTTTGGATTAATTTTTAATGAATCTGTTTGATTCAGATAAAAAAATTTTTTCAGATTGAATCAGAATGAAACTGTTCGGTTTGGATACAAATTCCGAAATGATTCGGATTAGTTCGGAATGAATTCCCAATCCAAGAGTTTCACCAGGACACCAAAACAAACGGTTTCATTCCGATCTAATCCAAAGACGGACAAAAGATTCCTATCCGTATTTGATTAATTTCTAAAAAATCGGATTTTCAATCCGAAATCGGAACAAGAATGTCAATCTCACTGAATTCGACCTAATCGAAGGTCAAATCAAGATTTTTACCCGAATTCTCGAGAACTCGCAAGGCGCGGACCACATCCCGTGTAGAAATTGTCCAACTTGTTTCCAAGTTCCGATTTGGTCCAATCGGATTTTCCACATATGGCTGCAAGGGGGCAGGTTAGGTTAGGTATAGCGGGTTTGACATCAAATTTTGTGTTGCGAGTTCGAAAGTACAGAATCTTTGGTGAGATTATTCCTTATATCCGCAGTGAATTAAGATGAAGGTAAATTAATCATTACAAAACATCATGAAACCTAACCTCCAGGTTGAATAAAGAATTAGTATTTAATTTGTTTATAATTCTTGTTTAAATCTCGTGAGTTCTGAATTAATTAGTGAAAGTGATAAGTATTGAAATATCGATGCTGAAAATTATTACATATAAATTACAAGGGGTGAGGTTTACAATTTTAAGGTGAGGAGCAGAAGGGCCACGTCAGGAATCCTTAAATGCAGCATGAAAAGAGAAGAAAATAATGGATGATCTGATTAATTTAAGGTTACATTGCTGCTAATAAACTTGTGGTACTCACCTGTGTTTTTTGGTATACTTTATTCTTGAGTTGGCGCTTAGTTTCAGGAGTTTCAGCGGGTCCTTAGCTGCAGCTTAGTTTTCTAGTAGAAACCCTGTTGAAAGTAAAAAGATAGAAATTCTATCTATTTGAATCTTTTTCAATCTTCAGGATTGAAATAGAAAGGAAAAATGAATCAAAATGTATCTATCCCAGTGGCGGATCCAGGGGGGGGGGTGTTCTGGGTGTCCGAAACCTCCCCGAAATATCTGACTTCGTAAAAAATTTGGAACGTGTTTCATGAATTGTGAAAGGTTTATCTTGACTTTGAAATTCGGACCCCCTCCAAAAATATTTTCTGGACCGCCCCTGATCTATCCTTATCCACGCCAATCTATTTATCTCTCTTTTTTAATCTACAATAAACTCTTTTCTTTTCAATCTTAATATTTCTATCTTTCTGTATCCTTTGTCAATCTTCCTCAATAATTTTCTATCTTCCACTTATCCATGCTAATCTTTCTTTATTCTCCCCTTACCGATGCCAATCTTCTCCTATCCCTTTTGCAATCTACTAGCGTGCCTATCTTTTTCAATTCCAACTTTCCTATCGATGTCTATCCTTTATATAATCATTTGAATTCATACCTATCTCTTTTACACGCTTATCCTTTTCAATCTCTACTGATCTATCCATATCTATCCTTATATAATCATTTCAATCCTTCCCTATCTCTCTTGAAGTGTATTATCAAGTCTACTCTTTTCAATCAATACATTTCTATCCATGTGTATCCTTAATCTAGTGATCTCAATCCTTTTCTATCCTTTTTACAATCTACTAGGAAGCCTATTATTTTAAAATAAAATATTATATAAAATACCTTTATATCTGCACCCATCGCCGTATAATAATTTAAATCCTTCTCTATCTCTCTTTTAGCATACTATCAAAACCATCCATTTGAATATTTATCTTTATATCTATATCTATCATTGTATAGTCATTAGTCATTTTAATCCTTTCCTATTTCTCTTGAAATATATTATCAAGTGTATTCTTTTCAATCACTACATTTCTATCCATGTGTATCCTTAATCTAGTCACCTCAATCCTTTTCTATCTTTTTTACAATCCACTAGGAATTCTATCCTCTTCAGTCCATACATTTATATCGAAATCTATTCGCGTATAATAATTTCAATCCTTCTCTATCACTCTTGAAGTATACTATCAAGATTATCCATTTCAATATAGGTTAGTGATTATACTGACAAAGAGTTTGAAAGGGATAGAGATGGATAGACAAGAAATAAATGAGATTGAAAATATAAGTTATAGATTTAACAAAGAGATTGAAAAAGATAGAGTTGGATAAACAAGGGATAGATTGGGATTGGGCTCTTTTGAATAAGTGATAATGGCTTTTACAACACATCTCTTAAATCCTAAGGGATTCACCCTTCGAGAGTGGTCGCGAAAATTGATTCGGTCAAGGATTCTTCCGGCGAATAAGACTAATCTTAAGACTGACAATCGCGACGTTGTTGGTTTATAGTTCGACGAAGACTAAAATTGTAGGACTGACTGAACCCACGGGTTCCTCTCTTCTTTCAAACGCCAGTAAAATTTATGGAAATCTATAGAAATCTGATTGCAAAAAATTTAGTAATTTCTATTATTTCATAAAGGCATAAATTAATTGTATGCAATTATAAATAGTAACTAATTAAGTAAATAATTGATAGCAACGGTTTATTAAATCTTAATGTATTCAAAGTAAATTATAAGTTATCGCAAAGTGATCTTAATTGAACTTAATGTATTTTCTTTATACTAATTGTAAATTATAACATCATAGTTTTTTTGAGATACTGAAACCATTTTCTACTGATTTAACTGATTGTTTCTTTTCTCAAAAGATTGTCACTACTTTCTAATAATTTAAACTAATCTCGAATCATTGAACCCATTAATTACTGAATGCAATAAATCTTACAGAATCTCAAGTGGATAGAGGGTGATTGCAACTGACAAGATATTGAAACTGATTTTAACTGAATGCAAGTGATTGCAGCTGCTTATATGTAAGTGAAAGCAGCTCCTGCTTGTGATAACTTGTCTTACCGATAACATATAATTTTCATAATGTCGAGGCATCAAAAAAATGTCGAGATATCTAAAATATTCTTGAAATGTTAGAAAATGATAAACCATCCCAGAAACTTTAGTGTATTCCCTTACATGGAGTCGAATCATAGACCATAGTGACTATAAAGGTCGTTACTGCCAGAACGAGGGCGGTAATCATCCAATCGCATGTCCAACGTGAAGCCTTCGGGCCCTAGAACCGGACTAGCTTCACTTCCTATTTAGCATCCCATAGCCTATTCCATGCTATTCACAATATATGTACATCAATGTTTGCATCTAAAGGCCGACAATACCTTGTTACGCGAATGCATCACGATTCTATACTTGGCTTATTATGAAATACCTCAACACTTTCACTTGAGACTTAATACCGACGTCGCGTGTCTTACACACTCATTCACACGCGAATGACATGAGGAGACTACACGCAAGCCTCCATGGAGATTCACATGAGATAAATTGCAACATGGGAATAAAAATTTTAACTATACTCATAACAGTATTTTTATCATTGAAGGGGATCTTAAAAATGATAAAAGGAAATAAATATGTAATATGAATAGTAAAGAATATTTTATACAAATAATAGAGGAAATGTGGAAGAAGTATTTGCATCTTTTTCCTAACATTTTCACAAAAAAAAAAACATGGATATCTCTGCTGGAAGTAAAGACATAAAAAGGGATAGATATTTTGAGATAAAACTTTTCTATCCCTTCCAAGTATCTATTTTGCATCCCCAAAACGCTATCCTTTTCTATCTACCATAGTATCTCCGTGTCCGGTGATATATATATATATATATATATCTTCCTATTTCTCAGCCTATCCCTGTGTCTGGTAATATCTATCTCTTCCTGTTCCTCAGTCTATTTCTATTTCGAATAATATTTCTTACTATCTCTCAGTCTATTTATTCGCAAAAATATTGTATTCCTTTCCATCCCTAATTCTATCTCCCTTTCTAGAAATTTGTATCTCTTTCTATCTCCCTTATTAACTTATTAATCTTCATATTTTAAACATGCATAATAATTTTATAACAACAATATTTCATATATACATATTATTCTAATCATACCTATAACGTATATAATACTGAAAAATCCGCACCTACAGGGACGCGAACCCACGCGCATCGAGTTTGCTGTCCAACGCTTTGTCGACTGGGCTAGAGACGGACTTAGGAATTGTATGGTGAAAACCAATATCACTCATCCACGCTTATCTCTTTGAATCTCCTCTTTTCTATCCCTTTTTATCTCTTGTCTAACACCGTCTATCTCCTTCTCAATACACATCAACGCCTATCTCTTTCAATCTCCACTTGTGTATTTTTTTCTATCTTTTGTCCATACCCGTCTATCCCTTTCTATCTTTTGTCCATCCCCGTCTATCTCTTTCTATCTCCATGTCAATCCTCACTTATCTATCTCTTTCTATCTCTGTATATACCTGTCTATCCCTTTCTATCTTTTTTTCAACCTTAATTCGCTTTTATCTCTTTGAATCTCATCTTTTCTATCCCTTTTTATCTTTTGTCTATCTCCGCCTATCTCTTTCTATCTCTATCTCCATACACATCAACCACTATCTCTTTCAATCTCCACTTCTCTGTCTTTTTCTATGTTGTGCCAATCCTATTAGCTGTACAACTTTGCTTCCGCGGTTTTTCGATATATGGCTGCAACGGTAAGTGTCGGTTGAAATAGACAGGTCAAATATTTCATACAGTAAGCTTGGACATCAGTCAACATAACAACAGCACCACATTAGTGAATTTATGTTTGCATCAGAAGTGTATTCTCGATCGAAGATGTCAGTTTTCGAGCCAAATTCTCGTCATTTGCGGGAAATGTTGATTTTCTGCTTTCATTTGAAGAAAACTACGACTGAGGCTCACCAAATACTCTCAAGTGTTTACGGTGAGGTTGCTCTTAGTAAAAGAACGTGTCAAAAGTGGTTTCAACGCTTTAAGAGTGGTGGTTTTGATGTTGAGGAGCGGCATGGCGGTCGAAGAAAGAAAATTTTCGAAGATACCGAACTGGAGACACTACTTGCTGAAAACTCGTGCCAAACTTAAGAATTAGCCAAATCATTGCTAGTCACTCAACAAGCAATTTCGAAACGCCTCAAAGCCATGAGAATGATTCAAAAGCAAGGAAATTAGGTTCCTTATGAATTGAAGCCAAGAGACGTTGAACGCCGTTTCTTTGCTTGTGAACAGCTGCTTCAAAGACAGAATCGGAAGGGGTTTTTACATCGCATTGTGACCAGTGACGAGAAATGGGTCCACTCTGATCATCCCAAGCGCAGAAAATCATGGGGAATGCCCGGACATGCCTCTACATCAACGGCCAGACTGAATAATCACGGTGCCAAGGTTATGCTTTGCACTTGGTGGGACCAGCTAGGTGTGATGTATTATGAGCTCTTGAAACCGAGTGAAACCATCACAGGGGACCGGTATCGAACGCAATTGATGCGTTTGAGTCGAGCATTGAAGGAGAAACGGCCACAGTACCATGAGAAACACGATAAAGTTATCCTGCAACATGACAATGCTCGGCCACATGTCGCAAAACTCGTCAAGACATACTTGGAAACCCTAAAATGGGAAGTCATACCCCACCCGCCGTACTCTCCAGACATTGCTCCTTCCGACTATCATTTGTTCCGATCGATGGAATATGGCCTAGCTGAGCAGCATTTCTACTCTTATGAAGAAGTCAAAGAATGGATCGATTCGTGGATCGCCTCAAAAGGCGCATCGTTTTTTCGAGATGGTATCCGAAAATTTCCCGAAAGATGGCAAAAAGTAGTGGTTAGTGACGGACATTACTTTGAATCATAAACAGGTAATTAATTTTTAAGGGGAAAGCCTCAAATTTTTGGAAAAAACCGCAGAAGTAAAGTTGTGCACCTAATATCTAATTCAATTTCAGCTACTTCTATCCACTTAATATGTATTTCCTTGCGTCAATATGGTTCCACTCCTTTACCTTTTAATCCACTCTTCTCTAACTTATAGATGTATTTTATTTATTCATTTAAGAATAAATTGGGAGAATGTATACGGCTTCTAAGGTTACGCATCCAATATATGTATATGCTCTCAATTAATTACAAATAACTACTTTTTTAAACCGAAATAATTGAACCGACATAAGATAAACAAAGATAATGTATAGAAAATAGTTAAATTGAAAAAGGGAAGAAGAGATTCAAGAAGATAAGTTTAGAAATAGACTGGGACAAAATCAAGGTATTGAAACACATAGCAGAAAATTTCGATTAACAAGAAATTAGAAAGAGTTAGTTGAGAATAGGGGAGAGATTGAAAGGGACAAAAAAGTGGGATTAAGAGAGAGTGGGGCAAATTCTGATTGACAAGAAGATAGAAAGGTATGGACGATAATAGAAGAGAGACAGACAGGAATAAAGTGGGGATTGAAAGAGATAAGAGCGAATTGAGATTGAAAAGGAGACGGAAAGGGACAGACTAGAATAGGGAAAAAATAGAAAGTTATATATATGTGGCCATTAGAAGAGATAGGCGTTAATGTAGATTGAGATCGAGATAGAAAGAGAGAGGCGGACATATACAAGAGATAAAAGGGATATAAAAGAGGAGATTCAAAGTTTTAAGCGTGAATGTGAATTGAAATGGAGATAGAAAGGGATGGAGAACTGAAGATTAAAAGAGATAAAAGCGAATAGTGATAAACAAGAAGATAGAAAGGGTTAGACTGGTATATACAGAGATAGAAAAAGATAGAGTAGTGGAGATTGAAAGTGATATGATCAAATTGACTTGGAAAATGAGATATAAAGAGATAGAATGGACTAGTTTAAAGATAGAAAGGAATATAGGAGTGGAAATTGTAAGAGATATGAGCGAATTGGGATTGAAATGCATGTAGAATGGTATAAATGAGAACATACAAGATATAAGAAGGAATAGAGAAGTGGGGATTGAGGGGAAAGAATTGAGATTAACAAAGTGATAGAAAATGATAGACGAATGTAGACGAGAGATAGAAAGGGATATCGAAGCGAGGATAGAAAGAGGTGAATGATTTTGATTAACAAGGAGATATAAAGGTATAGACGAGAATAGTCGATAAATAGGAAGAGAAGTAGTGAATCTGATTGAATGAGAAGATTGAATGAGATAGGAATGAATTGAAATTTATAAGGAGATATAAACGGATAGATAATAATAGGCGAGAGATAGGATGGAATAAAGAAATGGGGATTGGAAGAGGTAGGAGCGAAATTATGATATACAATAGGATAGAAAGGGATAGATAAGTTATGTTTGAAAGAGATAGGAGCAATTATAATTCAGTGGGAGATAGAGATAGAATGGAATAGGCGAGAGATATATATAGAGATAGAGAAATGTGGATTAAAAGTCTTAGGTGTTGGGTTGAATTTAAATGGAGATAGAAAGGGATAGACAAGTATATACAGAAATAGGAAGAGATAGCGATGTGGGGATTGAAAGAGATAGGCGGTGATAGACAAGAGATAGAAAGAGATAGAAAAGAGGAGATTCAAAGAGATAAGCGTGAATGTGAATTGAAATGGCGATAGAAAGAGGTAGATGGGCTAGGCAAGAGAAATAAATGGATAAACAATCGTTATACCTTTCTATCTTAGAGATAGAAAGGAATAAGATGTTTATCTCGTTACTTCCAGCAGGAATAAGATTCTGTCATAGAAAACATCTGAGTTTCGATTTTTCTGCATTTCCTTTTATGAGTGTTGGAGCACAGGGTCAATGCGTTGCTCTTCTCCTGTTACTTGATATTCTAATTTAATGATAGAAATACCTGAAAATCATTATTACCTACCTAGATAAAATTAGATAATTATCTTCATTAATATTAACATTGATATGGATCTTAATTGATAAAACTTCTTTGAAATACTAGGAAACTAAAATAATCATAAAACTGTCATTCGCAATTGTGCACTGATGCAATGTTAAGTTTCGATTAATTTTTTATATATAGATATTCTATAATTCATATTCTGATCTTCCAGTGAACAGCTATTCTCAATATCTCTATTCAAGTTATACTAATATTTCCATCGACTATGGGAATGTGGTCAAAGACACTACTTTGTTTGTTCCAGAGATCTTCCTAAATTCCTTCTTTTGTTTCCAGCTAATGTTGAGTTATTACGAAAGGAATAATTTAGTCATTGCAGGCCAACTTTTGCTTTTTGCTTCAATTGGATAAGATACATTACATAAAACATATTACACTC